>VKOC01016377.1:0-74323 GCA_009364415.1 Spea multiplicata
ATATATATATAGATACACATTTATATATCATATACTTACAGTTAGATGAGTGTCACAGCCATGTGGTTCTGGCCTGGAGAAGGGCGGGGCCAGTTGTCACGGTGATTACAGGGAGGGGGAGTAAGTAGGAGCTGCTGCTGCTGCTGCTGTGAGACGGTGAGTCAGACTAAACGGATTATATAATGAGGGGGATTTTTCAGAGCGTTTGCTCTGAAAAAACCCTCATTTTATAATCAATAATAATCGATTCAACTAATCGATAATGAAATTCGTTGGCAACAAATTTCATTATCGATTATTATCGATTTTATCGATTAGTTGTTGCAGCCCTAATGAGGACACTATTGAAATGAGCTTACAGTTGTTATGTTTACCCTTTATACAGCGCTGTGGTATATGATGGTGCTATATAAATCAAATTATATATCTACAATTATCATGCAACTTTAAAAAAAAATGTTTTTTCTAATTCAACCTTCATTTCTTCTAAGACAACATTGGGGAGGGTAAACTATATTACAGACATGATTTCCCCGACGTTTCAACAATCTAACAAAACAAGCCAGTTATTTATGACTATGGATTAGGTGCTAGTTACCAATGTGTGATAGAAGTAAAACAATATTAAACCTAGAGACTAAACACACAAAACAATTGCACAGAAAAATAAATAGCGGGAAATAGTTTTAAAAAATAAAAGGTAACAGTTCCAGAAACACTGCAATAAAATTAAAGTCCCGCACAGCTTTTAAGCCCGACAGGAGAAGTGTAAAGCGACCAGTAATGGGAAGCATGGAGAATATGTTTGGGGGGTGTTTCAGAGGTAGGAGCAGAAACCTATAGCAGTGTAGACTCATATATTCATAGATGTCATATATTCAGAATTTGCACTACATAGCAATATACATGCTAAAAAAGTTAGATAACCTCGCAATGCAGATCTCAGCCATTACTGCTTGGTTTGACACACACTAGCAGCTAAAGTGGCTGGAAGACTGCAGACGTCATTCTGTACTGTATTGATCATTTAATGATTCAAGTCTCAACAAAAAAAGACATTAAAAATCCAATACTCCAACAACCTTTTTATGGCTGCCAAACCAGGGGTTCTCACTTGGCATGGCTTTACCATGTAACGAGACCAAAGTGCACATTTTTCTACATTACCCCGAAACTTCTTAATTACCATGGATCAGAGCAGATGCAGTTCTTTGGATTTTGCAGTGAACTTTAAGACCAGAATTCTTTATAAAAGTACTTCTGATTCCATGTCCGTCTGTGCCACACAAGTTGTAAGACGCTGGCTGCTGCCAGATAATATATTCCAGCTAATACAGGTTGAAATTTAAATAGTTCACCAAAAGTTACAGGAGACATCATGTATGCATGAGGTGTGGTGGACATATTTTGCACGTTATGACTAAACATCCAAAACGAAATCACGCATATTGATTCTAATTTGGAAAAACTATTTGTTTTCAGTCTTTATTATGTTGTAAATTAACTTTGAAATAAACTAAAATCATATTTATTTCCTTTTCCTGATTAGATGCATTGAGCCATACAAGCAAAAATAGCAAATGGCAGCGGAAACATAAATGTGACTAATGTTTTAGAAAGTACAATAATGTGTGAAAACCTTTTGATTACAGATTTTGATCAGAAACGTCAATGAAGCTTTTTTTCCTTTCTTCAAAAATAGATTTTTGTCTTTATGCCTGAGTACACCACACTGCTTGCATCAAATATATTTTAAATACCCCCACATGAAAGCAAGTTGCTAACCTCCAACATTGGTGCTAGGGAAGTGCTTTTGGCTCAGTACCTGTTTATCCACTAGGACCTGTAGGCTTCTTTGAGGACCCCAAATGCTAAGTTTCTAGTGAGGCCCCAGGCTGACCATCCTACACACTATTTCACCTTGGAGAATATGGGCTGACAACTAAAAGGGACGAAAGCTAGGAAGAGCCCCCCTAGCAGTTTAGATCTAGAACTGCTCTGGCACTTGTCCACCTACCTAACAAAGTTGCCCATTTCTGGCCAGTATCTGATTCCCTCTTCCACTGACCAGCTCTGTCCCCATGTTAACAGAATCGTGTGCGAGGTGGTGGGGTTCACAACGTGTGTGCTTCTGCAAAAGTTTAAAGGTAACTTTTGTGCATCTAGCAGGGTATTGTCCGAACTAAAGGACATGAAATAGGGTGATCTGCAAGCAATGATTATAGCAGCATTAAACAACAGTTTTGTCTTATTATTCCCAACCTGTGGAGCACAAGAGACTATATTATCCCCCTCACCATCTGTACGGATGCTAAAGCTTACATACTATTAATAGCCATTAAAACACATTTTGATCTGTATCTTGTACCGGATTCTGTGATCCCAAGTTTGCCGCAGTCTCTGTGCACATATCCTTTAAACAGCACCTCTAAATCATTAATGACCATCTCGCAAGTTAATGATTAATACCACCATCTCATTAAAATAATTAACTAGTTTTAAATACCCAAGTATACAAATAATGTTACATAGAATGTAACAACTCACAGATGTGCTGTGTTGCAGTGACTGACAAATCCTTTGAGCCAGGTAAGCCAAAAGCTCAGAGATTTCTAGACCTGGCTCCTAACTTTTTTGTTCCTAAAATATTGTATACCACTTCTGGCTCCACGATTCATCTGTCTGGCTCCTAATTTCTACTGAAATCTGTCCAGCACTACCCTACAGCGTAACACAAGGCTAAAATCTGGTGTATAAGGGAACAAGGAAGCATATCTTGGCCACGTGGGTCTGTGTTATGCATGCTGTGATCTGCAGTTAGCACAACTGAGAATGTTTTTTCTGCACTTAGAATAATAGCGCTTTTCTTAAACCATATCAAGAGTGTGTGGCTGAGTTGTGGTGATGTGTCTTAGGTTCTTTAACTGCCAAAAACCCTTCGTGAGCAAACCAGACAGCTGAGTAAGCCCTCTTTATTTATTGCTCATTCATACCCATATCCACCAACTCGTTTGCTCTTCAGCTTTAATGAATTGCCTGGCTAATAGACTGACATTTTGTTTCCTGAAAGTGGGTCAATAATGAGGACTGGGTTGGACAATGAGTGTCCAGTTATTCTCCAACCATTTACAACACATTCATTTTTCCCATGACACTATCGGTAGAGGTTTCTGAATCTGTGAGGAAATAAAAAGGAGCTGGAAGGAATTCGTAATAAAAAATAATACTTAGATATAAGAAGTATATTGTATAGTGAAAATGGGCTATACTTCTTCTTGTAAAAATAAAAAAGGGCCACATGAAAGGCAATTGGGGTATGGAAACTTGACTCCATGGACTATGGCTACAATAGGCAGAAGTGCCAATATAGCACTCTCACTTGTCTCCTGTTTGACACTCGAGTCTCACACATGGTAAATTTACTCCTTCCTAAAAGACAAGTGCACGTAGAATGCTTTAACATCTACTTTGATGACATGATCCAAGCCTTAACTAACCATGAAGGGTTGTTCTGCAGCATGCTGGCATACACCCCGATGAGAACATGTTCATCAGCCAGCCTGTCTGCCACATCCAAGCTGTACTGTAACCTAGAACAAGGGTTTACAAATGTCACAAATGGTGGGATTTCATTTGAAAATCCAGATATTGAAAATGAAGTCTGAATCTACTAATAGCAAGCTACATGCGCGACAAGATGACCAGGAGACATATTATGGTAGGTAGGAGTAAAAACCAATGCACCTGTTATATGAACAGCCAAAAGAATATTTCACTACATTTGTTTGGTTTAGTAAATGCTTCAGGCACAGATAGATGTTATAATTCACAAACTGTAATCTAAATTTTGGATGCAGATTAAACCATGCAATTAACTGGAAGAACTTTTTAGCAAACCAAAACCGTCATAATTAAAACTATTCGATGCACACAAGAGATAAAAACGATTTGTGTACACATTTACTTTACAGCTTGGACTCCGTTTACACATAAAGTTTTATTGTTGCCATCTTATATTGATGATCTTATATGACTACAGCCCTTCCTGACTCACAAATAAATAATAATACAAAAAAGTGTGAATAAGAACTTTGGTCTAAAAAACACAGCACTGGTGTTTGGTGTCCTGAGCCTCCTGTATCCAGCTCACCCGGCCTTACACCGGACAGGCCTTCTTCTCGATGTACAGATTCCTGCCAGTTTCTGTGTTGGATGTGTGGGTAATACACTAAGGCATGCAAATGGTTTCAAATGTTACATAAAAAGAGAGCAACAAACTGTTTCAGATTAAATAAACACCTAGCGTACATAAAAAGAAAGAAAAAAAAGTTTCCTTTGCTGCGTTCCTTTAAATGCCTAATGCTAGATTCTGTAGTATCCTTAATCTAACACTCCAAGCCAATAGCCATGTGATCTTCTCCGGTGTAGTAAAAAGCCATAAACCTGCTTACAAGGACAGGCATTTACTTGACAAGGTACATGGAAGGGAAGCTCATAATATGATCCCAGCAGGCTTGCTACCCCAAGTCAGGCATCGCCGGACACAAGGAACCGGCAAAGCTTACGTATCAAACCAAGCTAGAGATTCATGTGTACTCCTCAGCATGGCATAGAGAGCAAGCGAGAAACCTAAACCGATGTACACAGGAGCAGCCCAAATGAAGGTGACCTACTGGCGACTGGTTTAGAAAATCAGCCCTGTTTGGAATATAAAATATTTAGGGTTTTTCTGTATTAATCATACATATTGTGAAAACATGTCAGTTGAGTTACAATTGACACAATCTTTAAACTTACTCATTTAAAAGAACCATTTTGCGGTAATGGACTGCTCTTGCAACCCCCCATCAACAGTGTGTGTGTGTGTATATTATGCAGGCACACGAACACAGGTACTGGTGTGTGCTAAATCCAGGAACTGGTCATACTGCAGAATATACCGCAGCTAGAGAGGAGGCTCTCTCAGCATAGTGCATTTTAATGCAGTGGTAGGTACTCTCAGGCTTCCAATGAGATATTAACCAGATACTTATGTAGGTATAGCCTGATGTATGTTAAGATAAAATGTATTCACCAATATGTATGCAACATATAAAATGCTTTTTAATGTTAATACACAATTTACTTGTGATGGATCTATACGGACGTCTATAAAAAGAAATATTATACCAATACTACTAAAGGTGCTGTTCTACCTAGATAAAACGTTAATCGTACCCTTTAGCACACTTCCTAAATAAACTAGATAGCAGATCTGTCATTTTATAGTTTCTTTTGAAGGTTTAGTCACTTAAAAAAGCTAAGACGATTTTTGAGTTTCTATGGAAACAGATGATTAGTGCTGCCTTTTGTGTACATAACAATTAAACTTAATCTGCCATACTTTCTAAAATAAATAGGAGACACCATTGTGCAGTTGAACTCTTCATGCTGGTGGCTTTGGTTGCCCACAGACGGTTATGTCTGAAGACTTAAAACAGACAAAGAAGGAAGCCTCGTGTGGCTTCAGAAACTGAAGCTGGTTGTCACTCACTGCTCCTCTGATTCATTGATATATTAATTTTTGAGTGTTTACATTGGCGGTTAGGCTCGTAGCATATTGGGAACATATGTATGACAGATTTTCAAATTCTTTGCATAAATATGAATAGGGCAAAGTTTTACATCATTAAATTATTTCTGGGTAGGATTTGGGCATTCAGAAGTATTGATACTAAGTGTTACATTTAGCAAAGTTGGTGGAACAGCACCTTTAGCACAGATGGCTACAAGCACTTTTATATTTACTTATGTTTATTAGAAGTAGCAGGATTAGAGCAGGATTCCAATATGCATAAAAAGCTAGGCACTAGACTATTCTTTTGAATAACCGCAGACACATTCATGCGCGCTTAGTGTTTGCCTTGTTAGAATTTACAGATAGTAGCACATGGGGGTTTGGTGTTAGTTATTTAAGTACATATCGCTAGCACACCACACCACACCACTTACCCTTTTCCCTTCAGCAAAGTTGGAGCGGCCCTAGCCAGCTGTCTGCTCTGTTCTACTTCAGTAGTCTTTTGAGAGCTGCTCAGCAAGATAAAAAAGTAACTGAGAAAAGACTCTGGACACGCTAGCAAGGTCAGGCGTGAGGCAGGAATGGTGATATACAAAACAGAGACTTCACACTGATTATCAAACGATTAAGATGTCGACGGTTTTCATACATCTATCTTTTAAGGCAATCGGGAAACATCTAGGCTGGCAAGAAAAAATAAGAGAACCATTTGGAATTACCTGTTTTTCTGCATTAATTGTCCATAAAACGTGATCAGATCTACATCTAAGTCACACGTATAGACAAACACTTTGCTTAATCCAATAGCACACAATGATAATCTTCCAGATCTATTGAACGCACCCATTAAACGATCACAGTGCTGGTGGCAAAAATAAGTGAACCCTTAGATTTAATACAGGTTTAAAACAGGTTGAACCTCTTTTGGTAGCAATAACCTCAAACAAGGGCTTCTGGTAGCTGTGGACCAGACCTGCACAACATTCAGAATTTTAGACCGTTCTTCCTCCTTACAGAACTGCTTAAGCGCAACCATATTCCTAGGATGTCTGGTGTGAACGGCTCTCTTGAGGTCATTTCACAGCATCTCTAATGGGTTTAGATTCGGGCTCTGACTGGGCCATTTTTAAGTCATTCTGTAGTAAATTGATGTTTAAGGTCATTATCGTCCTGCTGCATTACACAACTTCTACACCATTCATGGTGCTGCATGTTCTTCCCCAACAATTCAACCTTAGTTTAATCGGCCCACAAACCATTTTCCCAGTAGCGTTGTGGAGTGTCAAGGTGCTTTTTGGCCAACTTCAGACCAACAACGATGTTAAATTGGAGAGCGGTGGCTTAGAATAGGAGGGGAAAGGGACACAGAAATAAAGCCAGCCTAAAATACTCAGCAACCCATAACGCAAGATGAGTAAACTGTACACTGAATAAAACAATACCAGAGTATGCGTGACATGAAAAGTATATTTTGTTTTAAACTACACTGCTTTAAACATGAACATGTATTATCACATGTATCTCCGCTCTGCCATGTAAGCTATAAATCTAATAATGAAGTGACCATTACAGAAAGGCCACAGCTTAGTGTTGATATGGGGATCAATAAAAAAACACTAAACTTTTAAAATATTTGGGCACATAAACAAAAAAAGTTGTTGGTGTACGAAATAAATTGAATGAAGTTCCTATACTACGATTGATATGCGGCCTTCCATTTGTTATAATCATACCTGGGAACTACCGGGGACCTACCCTTGCAGGATGCGGCCAGGACTGCCACATCAGTGGCCGGCCCTCACCAGTATTGATGAGTGGTCCTGCTGACATCACGGAAAACACCCCCATTAAAGGAGGACCCCCTCCCATGACTTCAGGTGTTGACCCGAAGAATGGGAGAAGGAGTTCTCTGGGCCAAACCCGGAGAGTTCCCAGGTATGGCTATAATATTCAGACGCTAGACTTGTGTGAAGAGAGTTGTAATAAAAGGGTCAACAGAGCTCTATTAGGGTCACCAAAGATTAAAAAAGTTTCATATTTATGCTTATAATTAATGGCATAGCATACTTTTAGGATACATAGCTGCTGTGAGAGCCCAACCTTCATAAAAGTAAAGCTAAGCTGCATATGAATGCAGATTTCATCCAGTGTTTTTCAATCCTTTTTATTAGTAGGATACAATGTGAAGGAAAGAAGAAGTCTCCAGAGCCGTGGATAAATATGAATGTTACTTCCTTTCATTTTGAAATGGTTTTCTAACATAGTCGGTGAGTTGGCAGGAAGCCATACCCTGAGCAAGTTTTCTTTGTTCAAGGTGATCGAGAGCAGTCCCTGTACAACAGGAGGTTAAATACAGAGCTTCCCATTCAATTAAACGAAGCACTGAATTATTTGTCACTTTACATTAGACAGAAAGTACAATTAGTAAATACATTTGGGAGCAGGTCTATGTAGGATTAACAGCTTCCAGAAGCAATGAATGTATATTATATCAGTAGCAACAACAGTTATACCGCTTATCAAAACTGATTTTAATTTAAGAAAAACATCTAGTTTTAAAAAAATATGTAGTTAGTCAAAAACATTGTAGTTGAAGGATATATTAGTCAACGTGTGGTACATTTTACATGGAAAAAATAGACTGTGGCTATTTCCAAGGAACGCAATCCACACATCAATTCTACCACTTTACTTAATGTAGGCTGCCACAGCCCTATTCTACACTATATGACCAAAAGATTGTGGGCCGCTCTCATAATTATTGAGTTTAGTTGTTTCTGGGTTTGACAGATGCAAGGAGAACGCCTCCTACCAGCATAGTGCCTACTTTAATGTTTGATGCTGGAGGGATAATTGTCAGTGGCAGTTTTTCAGGGTTTCGGCTAGACCCCTTGGTTCCTGTGAAGAGTACTGTTAATGTTACAGCATACAAAGTAATTTTAGACAATTGTGTGCTTCCAACACTGTGGCACCACATCTGATCTGCCACCATCCACCATAGGGTGGAGGAAACAAATGCCCCCCTCACCACTCACCTGTGGAATACCGCAATCAAATATCATTGGGGCACAGCACAATCCCTAACGGTACAAAAAGACGTAAAGAGCTAGTGATTGAGACCCTGGATGGTGCGTCCACCTTCCTGGAGGCATTGAGGTGCAGCAAGAACCCTCGCCTGCTCAGGTTGAAGGAACTCCGGACAGGTGGACTACTGCATTGGACAGGGATATGTTCACATTGATACAAGCTTAGTCAGTTTACTAATCTGTTTTGTGTATTGGCTTTGAACACTGGCTAATGTTTAACCTCTTACCACATAGTAAGTCATCATTCCTGACACATCTGTGAGTTCATTTAATAATTACCTTAGCAATTGTTTTTGTATTGTGAATTTATGCAGCGGATTGATGTTCAGTGTTTTACTGCTGCTGTACTTAAGTGTATAATCTGGGATACTTTTACTCTTCCCGGAAGTGCACATTTTGTTCTCAGCCCTGGTTACCTACTGCAAGGTTATCGATGTGTTTGGTGTTGTGAGTGGGCTCTAGGCCACACGTCTGCTGGCCCAAAGTTGGCCTGATTGCTCATAAGTGAAGAGTTTTAGCCTGAAGATGTAACTTGGTATGATACATTGCCTGCTGTGTTACCACACTGTATGTTAATTTTATTACCATGCAACATATTTGTTTTAAATGAATACTTAAAAATATAAACTTTAGTAGAATATTAGGATTATGGAGCTAATAGAAATATGGAATCTGGTAGATAAGAGCAATGTGGCCCATCCAGTCTATCCATTTTTCCTGATGTAAAGACTCAAACCTTAATCATTGGTTTTGTCTGAAATTCATGATAGTTTTATGTGTATCCCATATGTTTTGATTCTCTAATTATATTAGCCTTTTCCATTTCTTATAGGAGGCTGTTCCACCTATCTCCTACCCTCTCAATAAAACTAAAACATGCTTATAATACATCTAGTCCTTTAAACCTTGGTTTATTTTATGACCTCTTGTTCTAAAACTTCTGCTGATGTCTGTCTGTGATCAGGTTTTCACAATAACGGAAAAACTGCATGATAAAAACAATTCACACAAACAATAGAATTTGTTCTGTTCGTACAATGAGCTGGTGCCGTCTACATTTCTTGTATAAAATTACACACTGACTTTCTTAAGACAGTTACCTAAGAAAGCCCTAGCATACTGAACACATAAATCGATCAGCATTTTTCTCTTTATTTTTGTTTACCTTGCTTATGATGACACGTTACAAAAATCGACAAGGTGGCTGTGTGTGCACCTATTTGGAATCTTATCCAATATAGAGGGCCCACCGCTGGAATCCATGATTACCAGAACCAGGTGAACTTGAGAAGGAATAGAAGCCCAGAACCTTACGGCAGATGACAACCATCTGGTCAGTCGCTCTGTTTAATTTCCTGCTCAAAGAACCTCAAACGGTCCCTAGTCTTGTCTTATGTTCAGGGCAACCTTATACTTCTTCCATGTAAGGTTAACCCATGTGTGATTAGGTTTTATTCACACGAAACAAGACAGATCAAAGGCAACATATAGCGTATTGCATTAAATAAGCACACAGACTATTAACCAACTAAACTACAACAGGCAGAATAAACGGTTTAGTACGTTACACGGCTAGAAGAAACGATTAAAAAGAAATCCAAGAAACCTATCATCTCTAATGATCTTCCTACATCTACTGGTTTAGTACATTATCTATCAGCTTGTGTGGTTAGTGGTTTAGATGGTGCATACTGACCGTGGGTAGCTCTGCAGTTGGCTTACATACAGTTTTATGAGAGAATGCTCATCGGTCTCGGGACTAGTTACATTTATACTGTCAAGCAACCTGAGTGAGTCAAATGGCGTCAAGTGAGTTTACCCCCACATCAAAACTCATTTGGCATTCACAGGATCATGCACAGTTTATTAATGTTGATTGAGGCGTGAAAAAACAAACATTGCCAAAAAGTTATTACTTCAAATTACCTTCCATGCAATATAAAGTATATTTCCCATTTCGCATTAAAAATTTAATGATTTACCATTACCAGTGTAATAACATAGGCAAGGCAAATGATACATTAGAATATTTCCAAAGTAATGTCTATGCTATTTTATATGTACTGACTGCTGCAGTTTAGAGCTATACCCTACAACGTGCGTCTGGCATCAGAAAGAACTGAAGGTCCACATCATAAGCCCCATGAAAAGTATTATGCCCCATGGTGTAGTTCTATGGTTTCCCTATATATGCTTCTTCATTTGGAATTGGCTTTGCTCACATCTGTGAAATCTTCTACTCTTCATGCAATCAAACAGGAAATTGAAGCACAGAAGAGGATATGGCTGCTAACCTACAGCAGCAAACCCTAATAAAATATACAAATAAAATAACAGACACTCTGATAAGGAGAAAAAATACTCCTATTTAAGAGAAACAGCAATACACTGGAGTAGTTAATAAAAATAGTCAACGCTACCATCAGGCATACATTGATGCAGTCACCTTTGATTTATTATGTGAAAAGATAGACACTTATACCTAAACTCATAGAACTGTGATCATTACCATACCTGCTTTATGTCATTAATACACTTAATACAAGGTATATAAAGCAAATCTCCTGCCCCTCCTCGCCTCTAACCCTAGACACTCCACCATACACTGACACACAATGAAGATAACACCATATAATGACACACAAAAAACACACACATGCTAACACCACACAGTAACAAACATGCACATGTTAACCTCATATGCTCTCAAACACTAACACTATATGCTGACATACGCACTCACACACTAACACTAATACACACTAATATATATAATACACACGCACACTTTACACACAGACTGTAGTAATTGTAGTTATGATAAATTGAGCTAGATATAGAAACACACACACATATATATATATTATATATATATATATATATATATACACACACACACAATTTATCTCCCAGTCACCGAGTGCAAGGCTCAGTCTGTTTAGTAAGTTATTAATAAGAATTATTGGCCTTTATCAGTTTTCAGTGGAATAACCGTGTACAGTTAAAGTATGCCCTCAGGCAGCGTATATTCCTTAAATGAAAAATAACGATGGCGTTCCAGACCAAATAGTTATTCTCACAATCACAGTTTCAGGGCCGCTGGCTGTGTTTCAGTCCGATGCCAGTGTGTGCAATACATTATACCAAGCAGAATGTGCTAACAATATAAAACATATAATTACACACGTACATTCAGCAAGATTTCCCCATTACTTACATTTTGTTTGTGAATGGGCTACCTGAGGAGGGCACAGAGTGAGAGAAGAGTGTATCATTCATGCTGTTAACCGGTCTGGGAGGCCTATATAAAAAAAAAACAGAGCTTTTAAGGCACACAATGTTATTTTCAATATACTTCACTTACTGTTGATTGAAAAAGGACATGGGGTACATGATCTACCCCCTTCCCTTTGCTTTTAAGGCACTAGGGGTAGTTGCACATTGAGATGTCAGCCATGCTGTACCCTCTGGGTGCATGATGTGATAAGGACAGCAATAATTACCCACCAGTGCATTGCAATAGATCGTAAGCTCCTTTAATTACGGGGAAACAGCTTATTGATCCAAGGAGAAATCTGACTGCCATTTTTGGGAAATGAGGGAATTTATTCCCTGGTTAGTGCAAAATTGGAAAGAGCGAAACCGGGGTTTTTGCCTTCTTTTGGATCCACAGAAAAAAATTAACAGATATAGGAAAGGCTGAACTTGATGGACGCGTGTCTTTTATCAGCCTATGTAACTATGTAACTATGTACCAACAGAAACAAAGATACTGCAGGATGCAAGGAGAGCAACGACATGGGAACATCTTAGGACTGCAACAAGGTGACTGGCATTACTGGGAGTTTATTCACAGCAAGTACGGGGACACGGGAACAAACATTTAGGAAATATAAGAAAATGGAGCAGTGCACTACCAAAAGAGTGCCCTTTAAAATCATCACCTGGAACTGTAACTGCGACAAGAGACAGCATGTAACGGATTGTATGACCTCTTACTGCTAATGGGGTAAACATGGACAGATTACATACATATATAGCTGCCATTTTAGACTGTCTGTTCTCCCGTTCTAAAAGGTATTGCTAACGTATTAAACTAGGAAGGTCTTTTAAGGGTCAAGATCAATAACCAACAAGGAAACGCAATAAAAAAACAGCTTATTTTTAACTTAGGACCAGCTATCCCCCTGCCAAAAACCCACCATGGATGTATATTTTAGCTACACATGTACAAAACATTAACAGGGGTTCCTGCATGCACTACACTATCACATTACTGCATTTCTACACGTGCCTAGGGTGTAATTTAATGTCATATGCCATTAATTACAATATTACAATGCAAATGACACAATGTCCTTTCCCATAAGTAACTAAAGATTGAATATTAAATGCGCAGATGATAATGAGTGCCGAGCACGATGGATGCTACATATCACAGTGTGTTCTAGGAAGTGGAGATGTGACGGGAGGGGGATGGCGACGGACATCACAGTGCTTCTGGTGACAAAGAAAATGCCACAGGACCGAGTACTCACCAGGTGTCCCTTTTGCAGCGATAAGAAAACAGAAGGAACATATTAACAGCGACGTATGCTGCGTGCTATGTTACATACAAGCAGAAAGGATACTTGTAAGGGTAGCAGAACAAATGCAGCACCTGGGAAATGCTGTGAATCCTATACTGCAAACGCACCCAGGGTTTAGAATTACGTAGGGCTGATTTTTTTTTTTTTTACGGTCTAAGTAAAGTAATATACTGGCGTATACCAGTCTAGGAAGAGTAGGTCTAGCAGTGTATACTAGCCTAGGAATAAGCCTAGGGCTGCAGCCCTTATGCATCAAAACCAGGGGTGGGTTTCCATATTAGGGGATTAGGATCGTCGCTGTACAGCTGCTCAATGGGTCGATCACAATAAGGATCAGGAATCTCCCCATCGAGCTCACTTACACTGTGCTTGGTCAGTGCCTAAATACCATTTTATGATACCTGTTCTGTTAGTACCAGATATCTATGCATGCACATACACATCGTACAGAGCTGACAAATATTATATGATAGCGCTATATAAAATAAATAATAATAAAAATAATACCTAAGTGCAGATATGTATTAGCACTAACATTCCATTCATTCTGCAGAATCCCTTCATATGAATTTGCCCCTTTGCCTCCTATTTGCCCAGCTATTTTCCATGCAGGCGATGTGTTCAGCTGATACTTCATTACTATAATTTATTATTTCCCTTTGGAGGGGAGGAAATGTCAGATCCTTCTAAGTAAGGAAACTATTAAGAATACCAAAAATGTTAATAACTCCTCCTTGGAGGACAAAGTAATATATCAGGATTTACTGTCATTCTCTGCAGAGAGAAAAACACATCATATTTAAGAGCACTGTATTCAAACTGTTGTATTTGATGATCAATAATTTGCATATAGGGCCACAATGGGATGTCACGTAAGGGACTTCACAATCAAATATAAAACTCTTGGTTACAAATGCTCCATCTAGGCATGGTTTTGTATTTGAAGTGACAGATTTCCTTTACAGGTTTGATAAAAACATCTTATTGGCATGGTAATTTTGTAGAAACCCCAATCCCAAAGCGTGCTGGTAACACAGTCCAGATATATATGATTGCGCTATATAAATCAATAAATAGTAGGAATTATATAAAAGACTTCATGTGGACCAATGAGAGGAACACTTGCCATCCCCAAACACATTCACCCAACTTCGAGTCCTGAACCAATTGCTGTGACCTAAGACACGGCATCCACATTGCCGCTGTCTGTATACACCAGTCGCCTGTGTTTTTTTTTTTTTTTTTTTAATTCTCAGAAAACTAAAACCATGATAAAAATAACTTTTTTTAATTTTTTTTTATTTAAAAGGTGGCTGTGCAAATTCTGCTTGGCAACACAAAAGAATGGGTACAACAGATGAGTGCAGCTTGTTTCATCAAAGCCACGGCATAGAAGAGGTCACAAAACAAGTATTGAAATTATAATGTTCTAAGCTAAATATAACATTCACGTTTTAATCTAAAGTGGTTTTGGACATAATATGTTCTGTGCCTTGCCTGGATACAGGTAAAAGCACTGAGTGCGTGTGAAGGTTTTTCACTCGATTCGGTCCGATCTCTTGGTTTTATTGCAGTACTTTCATGTTAAGAACACTAATAAGCTGCAATAACTTTGATAAGTCCTCAACCTAATTGAGTGAACTCAACGCAATATCATGTTTGAGAATCCCTTTGAATGCCGTAAGAGGGGCTCTCAGTGATAAATAAGATGTGCAGGGTTGCAATGAATGCCTATATCATTTACTCGCCATTAGAACGGGTTGATTACCTCGCCTGCCTGCTACTGCCTATGAAATAATTTTTATTTTGTTACCATTCAACCCTTGACACGATTATTAAAAGCAAGTGCTGTTACTTACACAATGTGAGCCAGGTTTAGAGGTTTTTCAGGCTGGTCTGGAAACATTGGGTGTAAGGGTTCACGACTGGAAGCGCAGCTTAAAGACTTGCTAAGTGCATTAGTAAGCTTCTTGGCAGGAGATTTCTGCAGGAACAATGGGGGGCACAGCGTAAATGTACATGACAGCTAAAGAAAAGCCCAACGCACAACACACACAAAAAGTTCAGCTCAGTTTGACAATTAAAACGCTAGACGAGAGTTGTTGACCTCTATTGGCTTGCAAAGGGTTAAGCCACGTATGCATGTATGTATATATCAAGGAAAAAAAACCACTGATTAAATAAATCAAGCCTATAAAGTAACATATCCTGGAGGTTAATTATGGAAAGTTACTTGTCACATAAACACGTGTTAATGCCGTCGGTTCGCACTGGCAGCGCGATGCTGGCAAAACCAGCTTTCTCATCTGTTTCGATAAAAGGGAACTTAAAAAAGCAATATATATATAGCTACTCGAGAACCCCCCCTCCCTTCCACCTATGTTACATACTTACGTGAGTTCCCACTCTCTACCTACACAAGAGTCGCCGGTAAAGCCTCCCTCCCGGTGCAGTCCCCGGTGTTTTTAGGTTACTCTGTTCCCTTGTGCCTGTTTTCTGCGAGTTGGAGCGAGAGGCCAGTGAACCTATTCTTACCCATGACGTGTACTCTTTCATTTGGTGCTGGTTGCTATGGGAACCGCTGGCATGCCCCCTCCAGAAGCAGTCCTGACAGAGCTGGTAATTGTGACACTGCTGGCAACGGTAGCGAAAGCCCATCATGCTCTCGCTGTGGCAATAGGAACACTCGACAGGGTGGAAGACTATGGGAGAAGAACACAGAGCGCACATATCTTTACTGCACAACCATGATACAGATTTAACATGAACCCCTCGGATCCACTCATCACACCCAGCCAGCTACATCCTTAAAATACACATCTCTTTGGGCCATTTTTGTCAATTAAGTGTAATAGGAGTCATTTTCCAATCCTAGGTTTCTACAATGCTGATGTAAGGAAGAAAATTTTCCAAAAATAGTCACTGGAAAGCTTCACTACTTGAAGACAACTGTATCTCACACCGGTTAAATACCTCACAGATTCAGATAGACATATAAAAGTTCACAGGAGATTAGATTATGGGCTGCCATTTCAGTACACTCTGTGGGCCAAATATCAGGAATTGTAGAAGCCGAATAAAACCAGGATCTAACAAAACACTGTGCTATGCATATCCAGCCCAACCACCTCAACATCTGCTCAAATTGTCATAGGGCTGTAGTACCCATTGCTTTCAGATGCCAACTATGTGCAATGTGACTTGCCGTCATGGCATATAAACTGACTGAATCATACTCCAGACTAGTAGCCCAGACTAGAACAAGATGATGATGTGTTGCAGGCTAGAGTGCTAGAGTTGTCTAAGCCAAGCCAGAACAGCATGAAAGTCAATGAGGAAGACCACAAACCTGATGAGTGGAGAGGGTCAGCTTGGCACCGGCTCATATATCTTCTTTTATAAACTATGGTGTTTTTTTGGGGGAGGGGGTTTACCTATTAGGACACATGGCTTGGGGTACATCAGGCACATTGAGCTACTTCAACCGTTGCACCCTTTTTGACACTAGGTTTGACATGGATATGCCAGAGATTCCACAACCTCAGATGTTTTGCCACTGAGTTTGTGCCAAGACGCATATTCATTGGCTTCATTTCCCTCCACTAGAGAGATCACTTGCTCTACTGTTGATATCCTCCATGGGGAGTTCATAGATATTAGCTGCTAATATAATATGCATACATATTTACCTATGCATAATTATAGAGAATTACATCTGCCAATGATATAACTACCAACAAAACTTTCTTGGACGCATATTTACTCCATGACAAGTAATGTTTGGTTAGAACTAATCTTCAAATATTCAATGTACTATATTTTGTCTGTATACATGGTAAAAATAGAACAAATTATTGCAGTACGGTGTATTTGATAATTATTATTAGGTACAATGTTTAACATAACTGGACAACATTATATTCTGTACATATATGTGTGTGTGTATATATGTCTTCAAGTAGTGCAAAGGCATGCAATAACTTGTACCTAGGAAGAAGTGGAGGAAGCCAATGGGTATAAACCTTCATATTGCTGTATTTTGATTTAATGCAGGAGCTGGAAGATCCAAGTCTCTCATTACTTAAATCTCTTTTCCCTGCCTTCCAGCACCATTCTTCCCTTATTTTGGGGATGGGGCACATGCAGAAAAGAGAGATTTGGACCATTAACAAAATACAGAGGATGAGGGGTGTCTGAGGAGGCCTTTTGCATCTGACCATTTCTTTCACCAGCACCGACCTTGTTAGCTCTAGAAATCAGCAAGATGTCAAATACTAGGTGACACTGGTGACAGTGTAAAGTGTAGGAATGCCATAGTGACAACCACTAGACAGGGAGGATGGAGGAGTATTTTTGCACCTTTAATCCAGAACGATGTTCACAAATATATAATTTAGGTAGACATTAATACAGTTACTTACCGTTTTCTACATTCGCCAGTCGATGCAGAAGAGGTAACCAGACAAGACACTGAGGTGGTGGGTCAGACATAAGTATGTCCAAGAAAGAATTTAAAGTAACGTTTTTCTGTTTAAACAAAAGTAAAAATGTTTATTTCTAACAATGTTAAGATGCATACAGTAGGCAGCCTAAACTTTTACTTTATAGACTCATCATTCTACTAAATAAGTAGCATTATTAATTCTAATCAATCACATACTTGGTAAAACACTCCAGGAGTGAACATTCTACCGAAGCTTAGCACCAATATATTTATATTAGCAAAACTGCTTGTTTTCCTTGAACATAACTAAACCGTTAAGGGAGATAAGTGCAAGTGCACAAATAAATGTGGCCATCATTCATAGAACAGACACTAATGGCTTTTGTCATAGAACCTTCTGATAAAGAATACAAGGTTTATTTACTTAACATACTTCATAATACAATGCTGCTTTTGTCTAAGTGGGACAGCACCTTTAAGAGTAAGCAGCACCTTAATGTAATGTAAGGTCTGTATGAAAAGGTGACAAGCATTGATTTCCCATGCTGACGTTATCACCCGCATCGACACTCCACTCTTACAGTCTGCCAGACTCATTTGACAAGAAAGAGGGATACTAATATTTGGAGAAAATGGCAAATATCTTTTGTATTTCAAAACAGACATCTGTTTCAAGAGTTTGGAAAGCTGACAGCCTGAAGACATAAGCCAGTTGCTAGAAAAAAACAGCTCTCTAAAGGAAGCGTGTAGTTACACACAAACGATGGCGAATTGTGTTCAGAAGTGTATATAAGGATATTTTTCCCTTTTCACAATGTGCAAGTGCAAATCACAGATGACATCATAAAAGACTCTGTGATGCAGAAGCAGTATGGAATCATTCTTTAACTTTTACATTACATCTCTTTTAATGTTCTGCAGCCCTCTCTATGAACATATTAAAATAAATCCTAGTAAACAGATAAAACTAGGTGACAAATACAGGCTGCGTCTGGTTCTAAGAACGTACTAAACACAGAGGAAGAGTTTTCCCTAAAGATTGTTATTATAATGACACCAAGCCTCGGGGTCAGAGCTTTAAAACATCATTTTAGATGCACAGCAAACTATCTATATCACTGCAGGCGTGTGGCACATTAACATAATACGTAACACCTGTTAGATTCATTACTGTGATTTATTAAATCGCTGTTCTGTACCTTCCAGCCGATCAAAGCTCAATTTAATAAGTACGTCAGACGAACTGACACATGCCAAAAAAAACATTTAGATATATGTCAACAGAATGCACTGCCAGAGGAAGATATATTATGGTTCATTTAGAACTTCTCTTTACCAATATGGATCAACCTATTCAGATTTCACAGATACATATTTGCACTGAATCACTCCATTATTTGCAGGATTTAGTAGATACACATTATTCGAATTTTCCCAAAATTTAGTAGAATTTTATGTTTATCATTAATGTTACATTGGTATTGTATTGTTATAGCTCCTTATATTTAACAGCAAATGTATTGCACTTCCTTCAAAGTTAAAGAAATATAACCAATCCTTTTTTGGGGGGGCGAGCTGTTATTTAGAATTGTGATGTTATTTTAATATTAAAATTAAGCATTCTGGGGATTGTTATTGCAGAAATATTATATATATTGTGACAGTGTGAACCCCAGGGAGGTTATTAGCATGGCATCTGAGTACAGCTGCTATGCAGATTATACATATGGGTCCCTGGGGTGGAGCAATTGGAGAGCAGGGTGGGCCAATGCTCCATTCCCCCATTCTGTGGAAACTCCATGCCGGGTTTTCCAGGAGGAATCCCTGCATGATCCGGTCCGGGATTTCTATGAGGCTGGCGTCAGGCCCAGGTGCTGGGCATTAAAAACCCCTGGAGCCTGATACCCAGTGAGACTGTTGGGTCTATATTTACAAATATAAGAAAAAAATAAATACATATATAATTCTTTAATATATACATTTATTAATTTAATAATAGAGGAATATGATTTACAGTTAAGGAAAAAACTATTTGATCACCTGCTGATTTTGTACGTTTGCCCACTGACAAAGAGATGATCAGTCTATCATTTTAATGGTATGTGTATTTGAACAGTGAGAGACAGAATAACAAAAAAATCCTGAATAACGCATTTCAAATAAGATACATTAATTTGCATTTTACTCAGTGAAATAAGTACCATATTTGCTCGATTTTAAGACAAGGTTTTTTTCAGATGCTCTGAAACATACCCCTTGTCTTATAATCAGACCTCAAATAGAGGTCTCACCAAAAGACTAAGATCCAGATCCCTGCAGCGCTGCAGGGGACCTGGATCCTCCTGTCTTATGCCCCTCATTTAACATTTCCCCCCAAACTTACCAGTTCTTCTGACTCCCTGCTGTGTAGTCGGGGCAGCGGGTAGACATCTACGCAATTCGCGTAGGCAACTTCCGCTGCAGCCAGAAGGAGGTGCGATTAGCAGCGGGGTTTGTCTGCGTCCATCACGCAGACCTTCTCCTGACGTTTGTGTGGTGGGGGGGTAGGTTGTTAAATGGGCATAAGCATTTGTAGCAGACGTGCTCTATGAAGCTTTATACCCTGCCTAATGCCACTCTTTGCCTCCGAATTGGCCTTTTAACCCATCTTACGCTGCCCCAGTTGCCAAACATCAGCCTCAAAACCTTAATGGAGAGGATCTGCAAAGAGGAGTGGGACTAAATCCCTCCTGTGTGCAAACCTGGTGGCCAACTACAAGAAATACTCTGTACCACCAAATACTAAGTCATGTTTTGCAAAGGGGTCAAATACTTATGTCACCGAGTAAAATGCAAATCAATTTATAACTTATTTGAAATGCGTTATTCTGGATTTGTTGTTGTTGTTCTGTCTCTCACTCTTCAAATAAACCTACCATCAGCAGGGGATCAAATCATTTTTTTCCTTCACTGTAAAATGGGCAAAACACACACTCTTCACATTTTTATCCAGAATCTTTTTGACTTACAAGCAAACTAAATTTTTAGATCATATAATTTTGATGAGACCATCTCTACACTCAGCAGTATATAGAGATTCAAGACCTTCGATAATATTACTGATTCTTCTTTCCAGTAACTTTTTACCACCTCACGTTCCTACCATATATAGCTAAAGAATACTCTGTCTTTACCACACCTCCAGCACAGTGCGGAAATATAAGCGAAGATACAATTTAATATTTCTAGTGGTTGATACCATTAATGCATTAATTTATAAAATATTTCAGTTAGATTTACACAATGCATCAATCTTTTTGTAACCTCTCTAGCTTTAAACCAATCTGAGAGTTCATATTTCATTACCAGTTCTTTTCTTACCTGTCTAATATAAATTTGTTTATTTAATATTTAAATAATACTCCACATGGAGAAAACTCAAGTTTTGATTTATTCCTCACTACAGCCTCACAGCTGTTAGGAGAAGATAATGAGTCCACGCAGGGCCCACAACAGTTATTTCTCTGGAGCACCACTAGCACTGACGATGGGAGTAGTAGAAAGCTTTTCTATTTTGTTTAATATTATTTTGTATATTGACACTACATAATGAAGCACACATTGCTTCCCATTTACTGGAACTGATTGCAACCATGATAAGCATGGTGAATAATAAAAGTTCAAAATTATAGACCCTCTGCGGGAACAGGTGAAACCAAGGACTTACTGTTGCGGTTGAGTAGCAGTAAATTGTTAAATGTAATTTCCACAAGGAAATCTTCAAGACAGTGTAGCAAGAGGCACTCAGAGCATGACAAGGAAAAGCTTTCTTTTGTGTTACAAAAATGAAAAGTAACGCACGCCTGTCAGTCAGGAAAGGACTCTTTAAAAGCGTTAGAAACGGTCTGTCAGTTGCTGATACCTCCCTGTGAGTTTTAAGTAAACAAATTCTGTTACAGGTATTTTATGATAACTTAAACAAGGAAAAAAACGTAATGGCACAATTGTTTATAGGAACCCTGGCTACAACAGGTTTTGTGGTGGATTTTTCGTATATAATTTTTCATATATATAGGGCTTTTTCAGGGATGCCAACACACATGTATAGCCATTTTGTCTGTCTGTGGTTATGTTATTGCATTATGTATTTTAAACGAGACTAGAAATATAGGGGACGCAGAGTTGTTAAGGGCTCTTTAGGTCAGGGTCAGGGGTTCAAACTTGATTCTGCAGGCTATAGGGAACCAATGGAATGATTGGCACAGAGAAGCAGTAGATGAAGAGCTGTGGAAAGGAAGATTAGTCTGGCAGCATTATTCAGATGCAAGGCAAGGGAGGGGACCAGTTAGTACAGGGTAGCAGTAACCCAGATAGGATCAGTATGTTGGTTGTTTCTTGTATGAAAAAGAATTGATTCAGGAGATGTTTCTCAAGTAACGGATTTAGTGAGTGACTGTGAGTGATGAAGCAGACATCAAAGTCAAGTATGACACTAAGGCAGCAACATATGCTTGTTGGGTAGATTGTGGAGTTGTCAATAGTGAAAGAAATGTGTGGAATTTGGGGCAGAAGGAAAGGCGGAATTAGCAGAAGCTCAGTCTTGGAGATGTTGAACCTTGGATAATGGGATGTCATCGAAAGACAATTGTTGATGCAAATTAGAAGAAGCAATGAAAGGTCAGCAGAGAAAATATAGGGTAGGATGTTGTTCTCATATAGGTGGTACTGGAAGACAAAGAAATATATAAGTAGTCCAAGGGAAGAGGTGTAGATATAGAAGAGTAGAGGCCCTGGAACTGAGACCTGAGGATGGGGGCGATTAGTGTGAAAGGCTGCTAAGAGTAAAACAGGGGCAAGAGACCTTTTTAGCAAGGAGATTGTTAGTTATTTTGGCAAAAGTCATTTTAGTAGAAGCTCAAGCGGTAAGAGGAAAGGAAGGAGATGAAACAAAATAAGCTATTTTTGAGACCAGTACAAGTGTGCAAGAGCAGGATGTAGGATACAGGAGACCAGTCGCAGGGTACACGTAGTTCAGAGACAGCTTAGATGAGCAAAGGTTGCAGGCAGACCACAGCCTTGGAGCTGGAGGAATAACTCAGGAGTATCATCAACCGTCCGGGAATCTGGAGAGCCAGGTTACAAGAGCCCGAGTGTATTCAAAAAAGCATTGTCAGTCCATCTGGTTAAGAAGGGGCAAGCAGCAAGGCGGCAAACCAGAAGCGAAAGTCAAATAAACAGGCCAAGGTCTTAACCAGGCAGTCCAAACAAAGAACTAGGGGACACAGGCAGTTAAACAGGTTACAGGAACAGGTAATCAGGCAGTAATGGTCACAGGGCAGGGATAACCAAGTTCAGTCAAAACAGTCACACAATACAACCACAGGTGTCCTGGGTTTAAATAGTTTGATACTTTGCATGTTCCTCCTGAAACTGGGTTGTAAGCCTCCCATGGGCAGGAGCATGAGGAGACCACATGATGCAGTGAAGTTAAGGGCAGAGCAATGCTGCCTGTTGTAAGTACCTACCTCCAAGCTGCATTGAGGGAGGTGTCGAAGCACCTGCCCCAGAAGTAAACTGGGATCATGACACAGAGGTATAGGACATGAGGAGGTTGAGATATTTGGGAAGAATGGCAGAAGTGTGTTTGTTAGCTGTGGAGGGTTAAGGTATAGCAGGGAAGATGAAGTGCTAGAGAACTGTAAAATTGTAAAACAGTGGGAGGACACCTGGTCAATTTGGTACCCATCACAGTGTATTGGGGAGTTTGTCCATTGTGAAAGACGATAGTAGGAGGTCAGCTATTATAGTTTAGCAGCAGTAGAGGAGGATAAATATAGGTATTGTACATGAGAGAAAGTGAGAGCCAAGCAGTAAAATGATCAAAGATTTGGAAAGGACCATGAGGCCAGTAGATCACACAGGAAGGGACGGATAGGGTGTACTTCAAAACAAGAAGGGAATGAGAGAATGAGAGGGAATTGATGGCAAATACCAAAAGGTACTGCGGGAACAGAGAAGAATTTCAACACACCATCTTTGTCTGCCTCTACGTCTAGGGGTGTGGCTGGCATGTTAGGCCACTGTAAGCAAAAATAGCAGGAGAGGTAGTGTCAGAGTATGATAGTCATATTTCACAGAGAGGAAGGAGCTTGAATTGGTTAGAAGTTAAAAGGACATGTACAGCAGTGAACTTGCTGCAACCAGAGGTTGGATTGGGATTTGTGGGAATGGACTTCATTCATCCAAGACTGGTTAGTAACAAGGGAGGTTTGAAGAAAGTCATGAGAGGCGTGCTGTGTTGATGACAGAATGGAAGGTGAAATGCAGATTGTTTTAGCAATTACAATTACAAATATAGACAGGAAAGCACCAGAAGTTGATCAAGTGCAACGATAAGATTATACTAGACAAAAACCTGAGGGGTTCAGAGGTGTATCAGAAGCAGTGATAAGATCACATTAGAGGAAATGCAGATAGAATAGCTAAGAAATACTGCTGCTACAAATATAGGTGTTACTTCAGATCCGGGTAAGAGATAAGTTGCACACAGTGGCCATTTAAGCTGTAAAACATAGGAGTGGAATTTAACAGCAGATAAGAATTATTCAGCACTACTGAGCCCATATTGTCTTCCTTAGTTTTTTCTGCTGTAAAAAGTAAAACCTTATTGACCTTGGTTTGTCTTATATACAGGATAGCCTTATGTCTGTCTTTAGAATATTTCCTGGGTATCACACAAAGCTGGTTCAAGGATTTTTGCAACCTTTGGCAAAACCTCATGTTGCTGCCCTCTTGCTAGCCCTTGAGGGTGGAATCCATGCATTATACACGTGACCACCTGCACAGATCACCAGAAATATCCCCCTGAAACACCACAAAGCGCGAGATAGCATTATTTGCTTTGCCCTATCAATTCCTCTAGCCGACAATGCTCCCCTCCACACCAAGTGTAGAATTATCTCTGAAAATGAAATAAGGAAACTGGGGTAAGAGGACCATAATTTGTGAAGTTTAACCTTTATATCCCTAAGGAGACCCTTATTTGGGCTTACCTTGTTTGGGGTTTATGTTACCCCCTGTAGTAATGTGTATATTAAAGGACTGTGTTGCTTTAATAGGCATGGGATTCCATGAGTACGAGGGGTTTAGATGAGCACACGTTGATTTTATTTGACTCTACATGTTATGTTCTTACCTATGAAAAGTAAAGTTGTTCATCTAAAGTGAGTGCCAGCAATAATTATTCTGCAAGAACCACAGAAAACACAACACCCCCCACATAAAGAATCAGAATCTGGAGCGCTCCATACATTCGGACGTTGACCAGAACTTTACTTTGAATATGCTCACACTGGAAGGGCCCTAAAGCCTAACCAGTGAATCTAGACCTCGTCTTGAGGAAACAGCAGCCCATCGCACTGCCCAGTACATGTATGAGTGACTCAGAATCCAGACCAAATACCTCCCAGATGGGCAACCTAGGAGAAATCAAATTTGCAAATAATCGCTGGTTTTGAAAAAATGAGTATTCCTCCACTCCTCTCCGGACCAATCTGGGGATGTGTCCCTGTTTGAAGCCTAGGAGGCGAGAGAAAATTTTAAGATAACCAAAACCACTTCTTTTTTTATACACACAAAAAAAACTTACTATTATTATGATTATTATTAGTATGTTTACTGTTTAGATAAATAATAAATACATAACATACATACAACCATAACTAAGCATAGTGTCTCAAACGAAACTTACCTCTGCAGCAGATACTCCAATGCCCTGGGCCTCCCTCCCGCTGGGTCTCCCTCATCATGGTATCTCTCCCATTTCTATTTGTCCCTCTTCTTTCTCTATCTCTCTTCTTTTATTTATTTTTCCCTTTTGTCCTCATCTCTCCCCTTCTCATTATCTCTCCCTTTTCTCACCATCTCTTCCCTTCTCTCTATCATTCACCCTTCTTTTTCTCTCTCAATTGTCTTACTATCTCTCCCGTTCCTCACTACATATCTACCTCCTCCTCTCCCCTTTCTCCCCAGACACTTACTTTGCTGAAATCATGTGGCAGGAACACGAGGTCTCACTGCTTCATTGTTGTGCGCGTGGCTTCACTGCTGAGCCCTGGGATATGATGTTATATTCTGGCGCTCAGCATCAACTGCCAGCACCATGAGGGAACAGTGAGACAGAGGCCTTGTGCTCCTACAGCAAGCAGGCAGTCCAAGTCACCATAGAGGAGGCGCCCTCACATAGACCTGCGCTCTAGGCAAGGTAGGCACCAGCCTACACCTCCCACTGAAGGGGAGGAGTAGTTAAAATTTTTGCTAGGGGCTACATAGATATTTTGTAGGCCTTTGTGACATACTATAGTTGACCTTTTTGTTGTCATTTTATGTCCATTATTGTGCCCTTTATGGCTGCTGAAAGCTCATACGTAGCAAACAGTGAACTCCTAGAAATGTCTAGAAAGCAATTCGAAAACAAGGAAACTTGGGGAGAATGCATTTTACAACCCTGAAGTTCACTATGGTGTGTATATAAATGAATGGGAATTCTATGTTCATTTCAAATATTGTGTCAGGAATAAAAATATGGCTGTCAGCAGCAAATGAAGTGTCATGTGCTTTAAAAGTAGCAAAATATTTCTCTTTATAGACCTTGGTGTTTTAAGCATTTACCTTCTGCCCTACCCTAGGTCAGACCTAAGCAGTGCCCCTAGCCACTCCCTCCTGATCAGAGTCTGCCCTGCCTTAAAAGGCACGCCATGACTTTAAGACATATGGATGCGCTCTATGTCTTAAAGGCATGCAGCGCCTTCTAATGAAGACTATGAGGGCTGTGCCGAGTCGGTACAGGCTCCATAGTGTAAACTGACCAGAAGATGACATCCAAGAACTTCCCTGTAACTGGCCCATTGACAGGGGCGTAACTAGAAGCCTCAGGGCCCCAGTGCGAGAATCTTAAGGGCCCCCCAACCCAATCTACCCTCTTCTCACACCATCTACCCCCTCTCCCCCACTTCTCAGGCTACGTTTTTGTTTTTTGTTTTTATTTCCTTTTATTTGCCAAACAGTCCCCCACCAGTTAGCTGCAGACCGCCGTTCTCTATGCTCACAGGAAGTCACTGACACGACATCCGGGGGAGCTTTCACCCCTCACCCTGCTCTCAGTCTCATCATCACTAGGCGACCATCAGATTGTTGGAAATGTAATCTAAACGGCCGCTGCATGTTGATCCCGCCGGCCAGAGCTACTTTAATCCTTTTTTTATTTATTTAATATGCCGGATTGGCTTGCCAATTTAAAAATAAATAAATAAAGGATTAAAGTAGTGTCGGCCGGCAGCATCAGCACGCATCGCCCGTTTAGATTAGATTTCCAACAATCTGATGGCCGCATAGTGATGGGAGCAGCGTGAGGGGTGAAAGGTCCGTGCTAGGCGGCGGAGCTTTTACCCCTCACGCTGCTCCCATCACTAGGCAGTCATCGTACACGGCAGCTGGGCAGCGACTCTGTTGGTCGCTCGTACAGACTTTTAGGCTCCTGGTGCACTTGTTGCACCTTAAGGGGCTAAGGGGCCGTGCGAGTGAGCCTATTGGTCCCTTGCACGGCCCTTTAACCTATGGATTTCCGCTCCCGTTATCTAACGCAGCATCGAAAGGGGTTAACAGGAGCGGAAATCCATAGGTTCGCTGTCAGGGGTTACAAAGGCAGTGCGAGTGAGCCTATTGGTCACCTGCAAGGTCTTCCAGAGGAGGTCCCTGTAGGCGACCAATAGGCTCATTCGCACTGCTCTGTAACCCGTGACGGCGAACCTGCGGAATTCCACTTCCGTGAACTGCTGCGATGCCGCCGTAAGTTAGATGGGGAAGGGACCAGGGAGAGTGGTAGACGAAGATCTTCGTGGTGTGTGTCTTCGTCTTCGCCTACGTTTTACCGCCGCTGTCTTCTCTTCGGCGTGTCTACGGAACGAACACGAAAACGCACTCTTTGTGTTCGTTTTCATGTTCGCCTGAAGACGAATGCACAAGTCTACTCCTAAGCTTTATGTACACAGCACTGTAACATTGCCATCTACTGGTGTGAAAATGTTGTGAACATATTTCCTTAGATTTTTCTTTATACAAAATACATAACTACTTTGAAATTACTACATATGAACAATATCACCATAAACAGTCATTAGACATGTCCATATTGACATAAATTTATTTTATTTTTCTTTCTTGGAGGGGGTTTTGTCACTTTCGACCCACCATAAGCAGTGGTGTAACTACAGACTTATTCCGGTCTCCTCATGCCCCTTCAATGTTATTCAGGAAGGGCCCTTTCTAAAGAATTTTGAAGTGGCACAGGGAGACAGGAATGCTGCTGGGTCATGATATGTTATATCATAGGACCCCGTGGTGAAACTGACGCTCACAACAGCTGGACCTAAAGATGCAAGAGCAGTAGGGGGTATGTTCAGCAGGGAGGGGGTATATATGTTTGTATGTACGTAAGCATGAATGTCTATTTATAAGGGTTATGTGAGCATGGATGTCTGTGTATAAGGGTATGTAAGCACGGATGTCTGTACAAGTGTATGTGGGCATAGATGCGTCTATGTATAAGGGTATGTGAGCATGGGTGTCTATGTATAAGGGTATATGAGCATAGATGTGTATGTGTAAGTGTGTGTGTGTGAGCATGTATGTGTAAGTGGTGTGGGATGGAGTGTGTATTAGCATGAGTGGTGTGAAAGGGAATGTGTGTTAGAATAAGTCTGTACATGCGTGTTAGTGAGGATGAATAAGTATGTGTACATTTTTAAAAAGTGTGTTTATATATGTGTGCCTGAATATATGTTAGAGGGGAAGTGGAGCAATGATGGCACAGACAAGCTGTTTGGGGGCAAAGATGGCACAGATAAGTCATTAAGAATAAGGATGGCACTGATACAATAGCTTGGGGGCAAAGGTGGCACTCACAAGTTGTTTGGGGGTAAACATGGAACTGTGGGAGATGTTGCTTTGTAAAGTTAGGATGCCCCTGGGCAATTTCCCCAGCAGGGCCCTGTGGTTTCTAGTTATGCCCATGACAACATCTATAATACTCTGACTTACTAACATACAATCATATCCTATCCATATTCAATCCTACCTAAACCTACCCGTAATGTTTAAAATGCACATATCCTGACCACACACAAGATTAAATATTATGGAATTAAGACACATACATTTCACATTTGAAGTACAGTGCATAAAATGTATAAAGAAAATAAATAGATCTTCATTATATGTTATGCACAGTACACTTTACATGTATGGTCAGCAATGTGAAAAATGGCAGATACGGTATTTATTTGAAAATAACAGTACGCTCAGTTGCTTGAACCTTCTTAGGACATGTGAGTAACTTTTCCATTTTAAAAATATCACAAGGACAAAGACAGTTAAATATAGATATTGTTGAGAAAGCATCGTTTTCCATTGTACTCTTAACAGTAGAACAAGCAGAACAGGAACCACAAAAGTTGATCTCTACTCCTACTATTCTGGTAAAGGATTGGGTCCTTAATTGGAATGAAAACAAAATGACAGAACACAACTAATTCTTTGTTTGAACTCCTCTTATATATACGTAATGTGCTTAGCAGAAATTTGAAAGGTCCTAGAACAATGAATTCATATGAATTTCTATACACACCCACTACTTGACATTTGTGAATGTTGCAATGTAAAGGATGCTATGACTGCACGCTCCCTTTGTTTTATGTCATTCACCTTTAAAGAGTATGTATGATTGCACAATTTCAGCCATACTGTTAATACAACCGATGTACAAAATACTTAATCACGTAATGGTATGCATCATAATAGACTAAATAAAAGCATGCGGATAGGTTGAGCCCACATGTGAGTCGTGAAAGAAGCATACCCTTGTTAAAAATACATATAAAGAGAAATACAAATAAAGAAAACAATGAATAACAATTGAATAAGACAAATAGGCCCAAGGGTAAAAGAGAACAATAATTCTGGCAAGTCACCGCTGGGGTAGGCCTCCCCCTAGTGCAACATGTCCCCATCCTTTTCTCCATAGACTGGGCCAGACTCCAACCTGTGTCTATCATCGGCAGAGGGGCCGTCCAGCAACCAGATCATCCCACAGCCCTTCTCCTGTTGCTTTTGCTCCAGCTTCCTCCAACTGCACCACACACAAGATGGCCACGGGCGTGCAAATGTGATGCTCCCCCCTTTTTGATTTTTGTAACAGACCTTGTGAGAGTGATTTCAGGTCAGATGCAGCCTGCTATTTTTTATATTATGTAGTTTTGATTCCAAAAATTGATGTATAATCATTTGCCATCTAATAATTTTTCAGCTTTGTATATGTAAGTATTTCAATCTTATTTAATATGATATCCAGGAGATTTCTGGTTGTTTTAGATCTTACAGTTTTTTATTGATCTGATTTAACAAAGCCAAGAAGTTAGCCTTCAATATTTCATTAAGATATGTTATCATTTTTATGTCTCAAAAGGTTCGTTCATTATGGGCCTATTCAAATTCATATGCAGTTCTTTAATAATCCTGTGTTTTTTGTCTACATCCAAAGGAGCTACAAGTTTTGTTATGTTAAGTTTGGAAGACCTGGGATTTGCAATGTTTAAGAGTAATGTGTCAACATATAGGCTAATCTTCATTTCCCCATTTCTTTTAAAGTGGAAACCAGTTATTTATAGTTATAGCTTATTTTGATTGGGGATAAGGGACATCCCTGTCTTGTGCCTTTTTTATTTGAAAAAAATCCAGTCTGATATTATTATTATACCCTGGCCTATGGTCCCCGCAGACAAAGTCAAACAGAATAGCCGAACTGCTTTCAGGGACCACCCACTAAATCCATGTGCTGTGCATGACTACTTCATAAAATCCCATCCTACTCCAATGACAGGGCAAGAATGTATTTCCTCACAGGTTAATCAAAAAGGTCTATTATTCTTCTTGTGTTATTTGTGGGCGAACTAGTGGGTACAAATCCAGCCTAGCCTCTATGAATGATACCTCCTATTACTGATTTCATTCTTTCTGCTAAGACTGCTGCATATAGTTAAATGTCTACATTCAGTAAGGAAATTAGTCTATTGTTTGTAAACATCTTTGGATTGTTGCCCTGCTTCAATATTGGTATGATATTGGCTTTCACAGCTTCTCTGGAATATCATTAGTTTTAACAGATCCATTAAATGTCATTGTAAGAGGCTTAATTAAATTAGATTTAAAAAAATAAATAAATAAAATAAATAAATATATATATCAAATCCACCTGGGCCAGGTGACTTACCTACTTTTAAGCTTTTTATTGCAAAACTGACCTCTTCTTCGGTTATGAGTTTATTAATGATGTCTACTTCTTGTGTTGAAATCCCAGATATTCTTAATGTTTTCCTCTTTATTTTTTGTAAGCTTCCTCGGCTAAATTAAACAGTTTGGTAATATTTATTAAAAAACAATCCTATCAATGTTTAAAAAAAAAAAAAGACGGCGTTTGAAAGCTGCTCACTGCCGTCCCATTTCAAATGGCGCCTCTGTCCTAAATAGATGCCTCAGTTGCCAAGGCTACAATGAGGACAACTACATTATTGGAAGACAAGGTTAACTTTCAGATCCTTGAAGTGAGATCATCCTCACCTTGCATTGCCTCTGCCTCCCATGTTGTGAGATTCTGGCTACAGCAGGCCCTTGAAGATCTAATATCTATTGCAGAAGCAGAACATGAGGCTACACCTGCTTGTTGTTATTTAATCTCTGAGCCAGCTATTGAATCAATCCGTAACGCAGCCTAGTTTACACTGCTTTCAGCAGTATCCAGGAGGATACTGGTCCACAGACAATGCCTCTAACAATCGTCTCTGTGGAATTCCCTTCCTGGGGAAAGAGCTCTTTGGCAATGAGCTTTAATCCATTCTGGAGAGAACTATGGGTGATAAGAACTGGTTTCCTCAGAAAAGAGCTCCTCCTCACTTTAAGTCCAATGAAGGGCTATCAGTTATACTAATCCTTTAGAAACAAGCCATACAATACCAAAGGCTGCCCTCAAAGGAGAAGAGAATGGGGTACATAGGATAAGTACCAAGGACGTTCTCACACCAGATTACCACTTATGGGAGGCAGATGGAAGTTTTTTATGCACAAGTGACAGGAGACCACATCAGACGCTTCGGTCATTCGCCTCACTGGACACAGATATGCATTGGAGTTAACTTCAACCGCTCCCTAACGATTCAACTCAACTCTCTTCGCCCGAAGAGTCTCTTAAACAAACAGGTCTCTCTTTGATCATAAAATAATTAATCTGCAAGGCTGTCCTTGTCTCCAGAGCTTTCTCAAGGGACTGATTCACTTGGTCTCATCATCCCAGAAGCTTGGGGGAAGTCAATAGCGATTATCAATCGGTTATCTTTTACAGGTAGCCATTCCATCCAAGTCGTACATTCAGCACCTCCGGTTCCAAGCCCTTTTCTTTGGCATTTCCTCTGCTCCTTGCATACTTACAATGATAATATCACCAGACAGGAGGGCATACAGTGATTCCCTATCTAGAGGACTGTCTGATAGCTGCACCTTCCATAGACTTTCTTCTGTCTCATCTCAACAAGACCTTGCTCCTTTTGAGGAACGTGAAGTGGCTTGTCAACACAGATAGGCCCCAGTTACTCCCTTGCAGATGAAGGGTTCTGGACCTAGATCAGAAGAAGACCTTCTTCCTATAGAGAAATTCCAGAGACTGTGGAGAATTCATTATGTCCCGGCAACGAAGAGCTTCGTTGCAGGGGCATAATGTGGTTGATGACTCTGTCCCGCTTTGCTGTTCCATGATGTAGCATCAACCTCTCCAGGGTTGTCTCTTGAAGTCTGGCATCCTTTCTTTCCTCAGATCAAAGAAGATAATCTTGTCAAAGGTCTCTTTGGAGATTGTAACAAGGGAAGCCACATTAGAGGACAAAATATCACAGGGAACCTGGTCTATTCAAGATTCCCGCCCCACTATCAATCATTGGAACTACTGGGGATTTGGAGAGGTCTTAGACATTGTGGTCCTCGTCTCTGGCACAAAGCAGTATGAATTTTAACAGACAACGCCACAGTGACAGCATTTTTCAACAAATAAGGCGGGGCAAGAAGCAAGAAACTACAGTCCCTGACAGCCAGAATTTGTCTCTGGGGAGAGACCAACCTGCTCCAGCTATCAGCAGTACGCAGAGACCAACCTGCTCCAGCTATCAGCAGTACGCATCCTAGGTTCCACCCACATCGAGGCAGAGTTTCTTAGCAGACAGCCCATTCCACCTGGGGATTGGAGTTAGCACCAGGAAGGTCAAATAGACCTTATAGCCACATACTTAACAAGAAGCTGTCAGATTGGGAGAAGCTTTTCTCCCAATCTCGGGTCAGACATCCTCTAGCCTTGGATGCATTCGCCCTGGATTGGAAGTTTCATCTGATTTATGTCTTTCCCGAATGCCTCTCTCTTCCATTCTCGTTAAATCTCTCCTGGTGAGGAAGGGGGTTCACTTTTTTTTATCTTGTTCCTGCGCTACCTGATAGGTGGAGCCATCTCTCCTGGTGCCACCCTGGAAATGGACAATTACCCCTAACTACAAAAATCAATTATGAATATCCTTTGAACACACACCCAATAATATTATATGTGTTATATTTTAACTAATTATTTATCTTTAACGAACATACTTCAATCATTTACCAGTTTTATAACAACAGTGCAATAATGAATCCTTATACGGACATCTTAAAAGTGAATGCTGAAGAGAGAGAGAGAGAAAACAAGACAGAACCTTGTACAGATCAGTGAGTAAAAAATGTATTTCTGCTGGTCCCTCCACAGTTTTATCTTTAAGCCATTGATTGGCCTTTTCCACCAAGTCCAATGTTTGTAAACTGGATTAATTGCTTTTTTTCTTATAGGGTAGTCTTATATTCAGGCTTTTTTTTTTCTAAATTGAATATTCAAATGTGTGTGGGGGTCATCTTATAATCATGGTCGTTTTATAATCGAGCAAATACACCAATTTAAAAATTGGATCCTTGATATTGCTGTGTCTGCCTGATCACCCTGAATCTGCGATGATAGGACAGCAATCTCTCTGGAGCCACTTTCCACCAGGAGTCCCAGGCTTGCTCTGGATCCATCATCTAGTATTTTCACACTCTGGTTAAAAAAATATATATGTATTTCTTAATCATGTCTTGACCATATCATAAGCATTAAATTTCCAGTTAAATTGTGGAGGGTCGCAGATCGTCCTTTTACCGACATGCTAAGATGTCATCTGGATCTCTCTCCCTTCAATTAGGCTGTAGCTCCTGATTGATGCTGTCCCGGTGTCAGGGCTGTGTTAGCACATCAAAAGACCGGGTTTTACTCCATTCTCCAATGCTAAAATTGCCCCATAAGTGTGCACAGAAATGTGCATTCTACGTCACCGCTCAATCCTCCCTCCATTGCGTTAATGATCTAACCTGCTGACTGATTATTATTATATTTTATTTATAAAGCGCCGACAGATTCTGCAGCGCTGTACAAGATGAACATTTTACAGAGAACGACAAGTATAATGCAGCAATTGACATCCAGATACAAGAGGAATGGAGGGCCCTGTTCCTGCAGAAACTGACTGATATTCTTTTCTTTTTAAATTACTTTATTTTAGAGGCTGATTTTCCTCTTGAGGAGGCAAGGTGAAATCTGGAGACTGGAACAAGAGAGCAGTTTGTATTAGCAATGTATGTATGTATCTATATAATGATATCATATAGGGTATATACCTTTTTCCTAGGATAAATAAATGCAACTTTTCTAGTTGTTCCAGGTTACTTATTCACCCTATTTTTCAATAGGAAGGTAAAACCAAGTGCCCCTGGTAACTAACTTACTGGCACACATATTTACATACACTCTCATACACACTTACACACTCACGCAAATACTTACACTAACCCACATTTACACATACTCAGTTTAACATTTACACATACTCTAACACACACACATACTCACTCTCGCATTAGCATACACTTCCATACACATGCTAATACACACACTTACACATACTCACTCATGCTAACACACACATTAATTCTTACACACACTTCCTTTAACACACATTCATGGTAACACACACACACATACACACTCATGCTAATATACAGTCCCTCTAACACTTACTGACATGTACACATTCATGCTAACGTTCAATGCACACTAGGTTGAAAAAAAGACCTAAGTCCACCTGGTTCAACCCTTCTAGCTTTTAATTCAAAAGAGGACAAAAAAACCCAAACAATCTCCCCTTCCCTAAGCTTTTGATTTGTGCCACTTAGGGCAAAAGTCACTCCAAAGGGAAATCAGATTTCTCCTTGGATCAAGAAGCTCTGAAATTAATCACCATGCCAATGATTAAGCACTGTTAATTGGGAACCTTTCATCCTTCCATTTTGGTACATATATGCTTTATATGCACTCACTGGCCACTTTATTAGGTACACCAGTTCAATTGCTTGTTAACACAAATAGCTAATCAGCCAATCGCATGGCAGCAACCCAATATATTTAGACATGTGGACGTGGTCAACGCAACTTGCTGATGTTCAAACCGGGGATTTAAGTGACTTTGAAAGCAGGCAGGCTGGTCTGAGTATTTCAAAAACTGCTGATCTACTGGGATTTTCACGCACAGCCATCTCTAGGGTTTACAGAGAATGGTCCGAAGAGAAAATATCCAGTGAGCGGCAGTTGTGTGGATGAAAATGCCTTGTTGATGTCAGAGGTCAGAGGAGAATGGACAGACTGGTTCGAGGTGACAGAAAGGCAGCAGTAACTCAAATAACCACTCGGCACAGGTGTTGGTAGCGGGAGGATGGTCGGCTGCGGGTCCCGGGAAAACATAACCCTGGGCAGTGGACAATCCTCCGCCCGAGCTTCACAATGATCTGGGGAATCTGTCCTTTCCCCGGATCGTCACCCTAGGAGGGGGAGATTCAGCTTGTGTACTTACCCGTCCTCCGGTCGTCGGTCTGCCTCCCGGGCACGCTGGAATTGATGGACGGCTGGGGGGAGTGGTTTTTGTTCTGGAGGGGCTTGGTGAGTGGCGCCAGTTTTAAAACCCGGTTGTGCCTTTCACAGGAACCCTGTTGTGGTATTTCTGTTTACAGTATTCTGCTTGTTCTATTAGTTTTGTGTTTTGACCCTTGGCTCGTCTGACTTCCCGCTTAGTGAATCTGACCCCTGGCTCGTCTGACTACCCGCTCTGTGAATCTGACCCCTGGCTCGTCTGACTACTCTCATAGTATTCCTGTCTGGTGCTGCGCCTAGCTGCTTTTGCTCAGAACCTATCTCCAGCTGGTGGGAGGTTGTCCACGTTGCGGCATCTCTAAGTCCTGGACTGCTGCTGCCGGGAGATCCCCTCTCAGTAGCAGTAGTTTGGGCAGAAGAACTTCTGCGGGGACGACCTTCCTTAATAGTCCAGCATAGTGACAACAACAAGTCGATCCCTGTCAGCTAAGAACAGGAAACTAAGGCTACAATTTGCACAGGCTCACCAAAATTGGACAATGGAAGACTGGAAGTATGTTGCCTAGTCTGATGAATCTCTATTCCAGCTGCGACATTAGGATGATACGGTCAGAATTTAGCGTAAACAACATGAAAGCATGGGTCAACATGAAAGCATCCTGCCTTGTATCAATGGTCCAGACTGGTGTTGGTATAATGGTGTGGGGGACATTTTCTTGGAAGACTTTGGGTCCCTTAGTACCAATTTAGCATCGCTTAAATGCGACAGTATTGTTGCTGACCATATCGATCTCTTCATGACCAGTGTACCCACCTTCTGATACACCATGTCACAAAGCTCACATCATCTCAAACTGGTTTCTTGAACATGACAATGAGTTCACTGTACTCCAATGGCCTCTACAGTCACCAGATATCAATCCAGCAAAGCACCTTTGGGATGTGGTAGAACTGGAGATTCACATCATGGATGTGGAGCCGACAAATCTGCAGCAACTGCATGATGCCATCATGTCCATATGGACCAACATCTTTTAGGAATGTTTCCAGCATGTTGTAGAAAGTATTCTACGAAGAATGAAGGCAGTTCTGAAGGCAATAGGGGGTCCAACCCGCTACTAGCAAGGTGTACCTAATAAAGTGACCAGTGAGTGTGTATTATACTGATAAAGGAATGGATGAATGAATAATCTATTTTTGCAGACATGAGTATTCTAATTTGGTAAGAAGATCAACCTACCTCCTGTGTTTCTTTGTATATTTTATGTTATTTTATACATCATCTGTTTTTAAGATGATGATATCCTTCTGTAAATCAATACTCGTTTTATACACGCTAGTATCTGAGTAGCCTTTGCAGCTGCTGACTGTAATTGTGCACTGTTCTAAATCTGTTGTTTTTATTCCTAAATCATTCTCATTAGTAGTTGTTTCCCAGGTAGATACCATTCAAAGTACATGTTGCATTGTTTATAATTTTCCTATAATTCATAACTTTACATTTGTCTGTATGTAACCTCATTTGCTACTTTCCCGCCCCCAGTCCCCCACTTTGTCTAAATCGTCCGGCAGAGAAGAAACATCAAGGTTTAACTATATTACCAAAAAGGACCAAAAAGATGCAGAATGTAGTTCTAAATGCCCTTCCTGAAGGATCATCCTGTGAACAATGCAGCAGATTTGCAAGCTCACGTGTCTCCATGTTGTCATTGTTTAGGGAGCTTGACATCATGTCCTGCAATTCTTTTTCCCAGCAAGAATACCATGAGTATCTTGCTCAGTCTGGCATTAGCACAACTTGCCCACACTAAATGTGGCATGTTTACCTTACCCACACTAAATGTGGCATCCTCAAAGGGCTATAGGGTCACACACAAGTAAGGCATGACTGTTATTAGGTTGGTGTCAGAAAGCACCGTTTCAGTACCTTATTGTTTGACATCTATTGCTAATGGAGAATTTACAGCAGAATAAATATGAACCTTGAAGTTATTCACAGGTACATAAACTAAAACACATGATCTTTGCAGAAACGTCATAGCATGCATTGTATTTATGCCAAATGAACTCTGATCATTTGCACAGAGCTTTCAAATGTCAGCAAACATAACAAAGACCACAAAAACATGTATTATAAGCGCCATGTGTCACAAAGTATTCTATGCATCAAAGAGCTTCCGCTGGAAAAAAAAAAACAATATTTAGTGAACTATGTTATCTGAATTGTTAACGTGTGACACTATGACCTATTTTCATATTAAAAGTTTCAAAATGTCATATGGCAAATTTAGATGCAATTTCCTATGCATTAAAATGCAAGTAACTTTGAGGTTTCCATTTCAAGTTCATTTGATGTTTGAGAATTTAATATACATAACATCATTGTGTGTATTCCTTATTGTGTGTATAAATTTTTTTGCAATTATATTGTATATTGGGCTATGTGTAGAACGATGTGTATAAAAGCAGAAACAAGCAACAGTGAGTTAAGGGTTAATATAAATTGAGTTAGAGGAGCCATGAATTAAGTAGTGTGGCGGTTGAACAGGTGTGGTAGCTCTGGAAATTAAAAAGAGACAGAGAATCAGCAGCTATATTCTGAATTCCTGGCACATCAAAGCACATTATGGAAAATGTATGATATATTGATAACCAAGTGAGTTTACGCATAAACCACATAATATATACAGAGGATGACCTGCCTTTAATGATAATTTCCACTGTGACCACATTGTCTGAAAAAAGTAACAATGTTACCTATCCATTCTTTACCTCAGACCGCTGAGACAATAGGGTAGATCTCAAACAGAGCCGAGGTATTATTAAATCGGGGAATAATGTGAATTTGAGATGGCCATTCCCTAGTTAACCATCCATCCCGGAAAATGGCTGCAAAATCCCTGGACACACCAGCATCTGTAAAAACCCTTGGGGAAGAAACACTGGGTAACTAACTAAACATGGAACATCTGTTCCAAATTTTAGGAAACCTGGCCCACATGCTGACAACAGGGAAAAGAGATGAGAAGTGAAAGATCCCTCCTGGGGAATAATGCACATGGCAAAAAAAACCTAGAAGTGACTGCAGTTGAAGTTTAGTAAAGGTAGAGGAGATCAAGAAACACTCTTGTGAAGCTTGGTAACAGGTAAACTGGCTTCCATTGTCACAGAATCCAAAATTATACCCAGAAATTCTACGACCGTGCTAGGCCCTGCTGTCTTGTGTTGGGCTACCAGGATACCGAGTTAAGGGAACAGCTTCAGTAACTTATGCAAACTGGATTTGGTGATTTAATTGTAAGGCAATCACCCAAGTAGTGAATAACCATTCTAGGACTACTCCTAGAACTGAATGTTAAGCATATCGCAAAGTACTATTTGCCCCTCCATTTGATTTTACCCCATGTAAATGCCATAAATCAGAATGGATAGGCCACAGTTTAAAGGCTTAAGACAACAAAGCACCCCTCCCAGAATTAACGATGGCCTGAATGGCGTTGTCTATGGAGGCGTACTTTAGAGAGAATTCTTCCCTTTGAGTTCTAAGGGCAATGATTTTCACTTTCCACCCTCTTGATACTGCTTGGATGGCCCTCATTGTAGCTAGGGTTCACATTTATTTGTTTTCTAAATGTATTTTTATTTATTTTAATGTCACTCCCCATCCCTCCATAACACAAGACTCATAAAGCCTCACCTTAAAAGTCACGATCCTAATGGGATTGAGATGCGATACCTCCAATGGGCTGTTTGTATACATTTTATAATTTGATGGTATGGGGGGTATATCTAGTGTCTATTTTTCCATTAAGCTTATTTTGTTATCCCCCTACCCCATTGTACATAGAGTGGGGAAGAGGGGGTTGATTGTCAACCCCCCATTGGTTAACCAAGGTTCCTGGCAACCTCCATTTGTTTTTCTTTTTTTTTTAATTATAATTCTTAAGGGTAGGGGTAACTCACAATTCCTCTTGCTAATTCCATGATGACAGTGGAAGGAAAAATATAATGTGAGCATAATAGTTACAATCATGGTGTCTCTTGTTAACACTGTTGAAGTTCAGCAAACTCAATGCAACAGTACAGTAAATATTACATTGTATGGGTATCTCAAGGAGTGACAAAGGTCAGCAAATAATGTGCGTGTTACCCTTGACCTTATCATAGCTTTTGGAAATTTCCCATGCCAATAATTCTTTGTGCACGTTCACAATTGCATAAATGTGACTGTACATTTCAAAGCACATGATAGCTCTGTACAGGATGTAAATCCTGTTAAACTCTAAAACTTATTTGATTTGTGGGAGTGGGTTAATATGTTCCATTGACATAGACTGTGTATTCTGAAAACATTTATTGCCTTCCTGTCTTCTTTATTTAGTATATAAAAGCAAATCTACTCATCTAACATAGTAAAGAAGTGATGGTGAAATCAGGTCCTGAGTGTCCAGTTTATGTTATTAAACTAAGTTGCAGACATCAAAATGCCTACCCCTGGTGTAGTGCAGTGTAGTTTTTATCTTCCTGAGAAATCTACATATTAATACTGACACACATACTGTACATATATGCTTACACAGAATTTGACCAATATTTCGCACAGGTTTTGTATCAGTAATAGAAATAAATAGAATAAAATATTTTATTCATATATAAAAAGGGTTATATTAGCAGTCTTTATATCCCCAATTAACCACAAGACAGTCACCCACCATTGGGTACTTTATAAGGTACTTTATTATCTACACCTTGCTGGTACCGGGTTTGACCCCCTTTTGCCTTCAGGACTGCCTTCATTTTTCATGGCATACTTTCTACAAGGTGCTGAAAAATTTCCTCAGAGATGTTGATCCCTATGGACATGATGACATCATGCAGTTGCAGCAGATTTGTCGGACTCTCCTGTTCCACCACATCCCAAAGGTGCTCTATTGGATTTAGATCTGGTGACTGTGGATGTCATTGGAGGCATTTCCTTCCTCACATCTGCAACTCACAGGATATTTTCTGTTTTTCAGACCATTCTCTGTAAACCCTAGAGATGGTTGTGAGTGAAAATCCCAGTACATCAGCAGTTTCTGAAAGACTCAGACCAGCCTGTCTAGCACCAACAACATGCCAAGTCCCATGTCTTCCCCATTCTGATGCTCAGTTTGAACTTTAGTAAGTTGCCTTGACCACGTCTACATGCCAAAATTCATTGAGTTTCTGCCATGTGATTGGCTGGTTACCTATTTGTGTTAACAAGCAAATGAACAGGTGTTCCTAATAAAAAGGCCAGTGAGTGTATAACCATCCTGTTTAGAAATCAAATTGTGTAAAAAATATAAAATATTCTTCTTATACCAAATTCCATAATTACAAACCTAGCTATTAACTAATAATAAACATACATAATAGGATTATGCAAGCTCATTTTATTTTTTGAATGAGGATTGATAGCTTCAAGGATTATCCATAGATGGGTTAGGGTTAGTGCTGATATTTTGATAGTATGTGAAGATAAAAGGTATGTGATGATATCTTGTTCCCCATGGCATCCCAAAAGAAAATACCCATATTTGATATAAAAGAACAAAATCTAATTCACACAGCCCAGTGCAATGTGGTAATATTGAAAAAGAAATAAAAAACAAGAGTTTGTTGGGTATTCACATTTCATGATGGTGAAAAATATAACTTGGAGAAGAACCCAAACTGAGAGTCACTGGCACGAGGATGTGAGGAAAGGCTGCCTTTTCACTGCTGGTTACCTTGTTGGTTGAAGCAGATGCGTGATACCATGTGCCCATGTGGCACTGCCTTCATATACTTGTGTCATCAGTGTGGACATGCTGTGTAACGTCACTTTTTGAGAAATATAGAAAAAATCCAGAGAAGGTAAAAGCCACTAACATAATTAGTCGTGTCCCAAAGGAAACTTAATTAGCGGCTCTATCTCAATCCTATGATTAAGTGTCATTTAGAGAATTAAAAAGTTGTGGTTGTCTTTCCATCTGTATCCCATAGACTTGTGCATTCGGATTTGTACGAAATTTTAAAAAATTGGTAAATTCCCCGAATGAACACACACCAGCATAGGCTCTGCCACACCCAAACACACTCACAGCAGGACAGTCTCTGAGACACTGACACCCAGACACACACACACACACACACCAGGACAGGCTCTGACACCCACCAGACGGGCTGGGCTACAACAATAAAAAAAAGGATTTTCCACACTGCTTTGTCATTGACCCCCCTTTTAGTGTTTTTGTCCCTTTTGTGTAATGGCCCCAGTTGCTACCCTTATGTATTGATGCCACCAGCATAGATAAAATGCTGCCCTGCAGTATGGGGGATGTATATCTGATTAATTTGTTCCTTCTATGAGTCTATAAATCCTCCGTACTGCAGGGCTGCATTTTATCTCGGGTGGTCAGCAGAATGTAAAAGCTGTATGTGTCCTGGAAAACATGGACAATGCAGTCACCCTATTGCCCCCATCTAGCCCCACATTGTATATTTATCCCACAGCCCAGACCCCCCTTTAGTATTGATTTATGTGATGCCCCCAGCCAGCACCCTCTCGTGAATTTATGCCCCCCTTAGCACCCAGATTTCACTCACAGGATCTGCCCAACACCAGAATGGAAGCATAGGACTTCCCACCTTTGCCCCCAAACAGCCTGCCTGTGGTATCCTCAAACAGCCTCCCTGTGCAATGCTTTCCCCCCACTTACACATTCATGCAATCACACACGTATTCATTCATTCTTCACAAACATTAATTCACTCATTCATATATTAATTTCCTCATTCATTCATTCATTCATTCACTCATTGACAGATACTCATTAATTTCCTCAATCACGCATACATGTTCATACCACCTCCCCCACCCCCTTACCTGAGCTGCAGATCACGCTGTGCCACTCGCAGACTTCTGCAGGAGCCGCTGCATTCCTCTGCGTTCTTCTCTCGTACCGCCCGGGAAAGCAGGAACTGAGTGGAGTCATGTGACATGATGTAAAGTCACGTGACTCCGCTGGTTTCCTGCTTGTCCTGGGTGGAACAAGAGACGCTGCTCGCACAGCGAGCGACGTGCAGGTAAGTGGCAGGGCCTCTGTGGCCTAATGTGGGACAAAAGCCTGCATCACGGTTAATGCAGGCTTTTGTCCCGCATTAAAGACGGCCATGGACGGCCGTTTTATTGCCCCCCTGTGCAATTGCCCCCCTGCCCAGCCTGCCCCTGCCAGCAGGGTGGCAACTGAAAAATTAAAATGGAGAATCATGGTTAAGCATAATGTAAAAGTGCCAAAAAGCTCAGATTTTGGGTATAAAGCAAAGAAGGGTTTTTTGAAGTTTGATACCCATGTTTTAGAGAATGTATTAGTGTTATAAAACTTGCCATTTGTCAGTTAAAAACACAATCTATATAGATATATGGGAGACAAGTAGTTTACTTAGCTTATATAAACAAGCGCCTTGAAGGCCCGGGGTGAGAACTTTTAATGGATCAGAAGCAAAAGGAAATGTAAAAAGCCTCAAAGATGACTGATATATTAATGTGATGTTTACCATCAATTCAGAGTTACTGGATGACTGTCACATAAGGTACGCAAGAAATAATACAAAAGCATTTATGTTTACTTTCCATGTGCAGGGTACTTAAGCTGCATTTCTCAGATATGCATGAAAAATGGTAAATCAATATAGTATTGTAATATTCTAAGTCTAGTGAAATAATACCAAAAATAACTTTATGTAGTTATGGAAAATGTTTTTGTGTGCATTTTATTGTTTGCATTGAATTTAGAATTTATAGGTTATTATTCTATCCCTCACATACTAGGAGAAGTTAAAAATACATAAACAATAAATGATATATCTAGTAATAGCCTCATATGTCCCATGAGAGGTTCCACCTCCGGTGAGAGTAGGGTCAATGATGCCTTGGTGCAGTATGCACCACCCCCCAATAACTAAAAGATGCGCACATACCAACACGCAAGCTCACTCTAACACCAAATACTTAATACTAACACACTGCTAACAGCATACATCAACATATGCACACTCTGTTGCCAGACACACACTGTTGCCGTGCTACTGCCCTACTACAGCAGTGTTTTCTTAACACATGACAAAAGACCCTGCTGGAAGCATGGGTGGCATGCACCTCAAGAACCCACCTTAGTGAGCCCTGGGTCACACAGTCGACATGAGTTGTCTGTACAAAAGCTTGATGAAGTTCCCTCCATTCTGAAAAGTGAGGTATACAACAAAGGAAATTTGCTCTTTTGTTGATCTAGGATCCACTTGATCTAGTGAGCTGTCAATCAAATTATCTCCACTGTTAATCATTTCATTCACTAGCTGTGCATCCTTCTGAAAATAATTCTAAATTATTCTAGCCTTGGTGCCTAAATAATTGTAACTTTAATAAAGACAGGAGGCGAGTATTTTGCATATCTTCCTTTACTCTCACCGACAGCAGCAAAGAAAGAGTTAACACTGGTAATAACCAATAAAAAACAAGGTATAGCAGCATATAAACCCTAAGACACCCCTAATCTTCCTCTTTCGGTAGCTGAGAACCGGACCCGAACGCTTCCAACATGCTGCAGAGAAACAGCCCGGCCAATGGGAACTAGACCGGAACATCAACCATCGAAGAGTGGCAGCCAGAGAACACTCCAACAGGAAACCAGCAGCCAGACGATTGGTGATTAAGCTGGAAAAGAAGAGAGAAAACATAACAGGACTGTATCCCTAGACAGATGTCAAGGGAAAAATCTAATGAAATATAGAAACCAAGATGGCTGCAGGAAAAAGAGCACATGTGGCCGAGGTAACAGAACTACAACACTCAGAAAAGCGGAAAACAGAAAAGACACTGGTAATAACCAATAAAAAAACAAGGTATAGCAGCATATAAACCCTAAGACACCCCTAATCTTCCTCTTTCGGTAGCTGAGAACCGGACCCGAACACTTCCAACATGCCGCAGAGAAACAGCCCGGCCAATGGGAACTAGACCGGAACATCAACCATCGAAGAGTGGCAGCCAGAGAACACTCCAACAGGAAACCAGCAGCCAGACGATTGGTGATTAAGCTGGAAAAGAAGAGAGAAAACATAACAGGACTGTATCCCTAGACAGATGTCAAGGGAAAAACATTAACCGAAACAATTCCATAGCCGTAAAGCAAACAGGCAACAAATAGATGAACATAATACCAAAACCATACTCACCCAAGCCCAGTACCAAAAAGGGAAGGGAGGGGGGAAATACTCGCCTCCTGTCTTTATTAAAATTACAATTATTTAGGCACTAAGGCTAGAATAATTTAGAATTTTAAGGCAAGACAGGAGGCTTCCTATTTTGCAGTTTTAACACCAAAGACAACGGGCGAAAAATAGGTACAAGAGCTGGAAGCTGCCGCCCGCAAAATATCACCCTGAATGAGCCTGAAAAGAGCCCACCAAGGAAAGAAGCCAACGGATCCACCTGGCTAACGTAAGAACAGAAAACTGCCGCAAAGGCTGACATACAAGATCAAAAGTGCGAACACACCTGGCGACACATAGGTTAAGATCCTCAAACAATAGGGATAGGACGCAGAAGTAGAAAGGGGCGTATGGACACGGAAAAGAATCCCCTCCCAATGCCCTCATAGCAGAGACTCTGTGAAACGATAAAAGGCATAACAGCAGTGAAAGTTTAGTTGACAGCTGTTTGAAAGACAAAGACTCGTCATCCGGCCAAGACTGGAAGAAGTCCAGAACCACTGCGACATCCCAAAAGGAATCATAGCGAGCAGCCAGAGGATGAGACAGGCAGATGCACTTCAACAACTGACAAAGCAAGGGAGCTCTCTCCGCACCGACTCACCTGCACAACCTTAATGGCCAAAGAGATCGCCCAACGGAAAACGTTAATGGTTCGATACGACTTACCTTTTCTAAAAAGATCGCCCAAAAAATTGAGGACGAGCGCTACAGGGGCCAAATGGTGATCCACTTGTTGTGCCACACAAAGCAGACCAGCTTCATCAAGCTGACTGGTAAGACTTCCTGGTGCCTGGAGCCTAGGACTCCCTGAGCAAGGAATGAGGTGTCTCCTGATAAACCAGAGTCCGCTCGGTGACCACCGAAATCGTCCAAGCCACCAGCGACGATCGACCCCCCAATATGCAGGGATGAGCCTGCCGTCTGGGTCCGAAAGGATAGACGGAAAAAAAGGAAAAGCCTGGACATCCTGGATCAACATTCCAAGCAGCGCCAGGAACCATGGCTGTGCGTGCCAGAGTGAAGTTACTAGAACCAGGGACCCTCCAGCTCGCCGAAGGTAGTGAATTACCCTTGGCTGTCTGTGAAGCCTCCAGTCACTTATTTCCCTCCAGTGCCTTGAAAACTAGGCCATCATGAGGTTCTCCACCCCTCCCGGGAGATATTCCACTTGCAGGGTGATGTTGTGATCCAGGATGAGCGGCTAGCAACCCGGCCCCACCGGAAAAACGAGGGCCAGTCTGGAACACCTTTCTCATGGAGAACCTTGCCTTGTTCCATGAGGTCATCAGGGACACATGCCTGTTAAGCTTCTTCACAAAAGCGTCCCCAAACCGCAGACTGTTAGCTGCCGCAACGAGATCCATTGAACCCAGCTTTGCCAGACGGGGGTCATCTGTAAGGGCCGTCTTATGCCGTTCCACAGCTACAGCTACATTGCTACATTGGCGGTGCCTATTAGGCAGATCACACGCAAGGCCCACTCCCAGATAAATTTAGGATCCAAGGGAGTGGCCTGCAGGAACGCTCAGTAAGCCAGAGAGAGGATTTGAGAGGCCAGACCCACTAAATCCAGAATCTCATCCTGAGCGGACTTGAGACCCTGTTGCAGACCCTTACTAAGATCTCTCTTATTAAAAGAAAGGAGAACGATCATATTAGGGTCGAACTCTGAGGTAACAGAGCGGGGACACTCAGCCCGAAGCTTGCTGCGCGCCTCCTTAGGAAACGGTCTGCGCAACCACTTGTGTAAGTATAGTGCAATATACTGTGGTATAAAAGGTATGTGGCCAGTGCCCAATTTACCTGGCTTTATGTATCTAAGGAGGTATTTAAATTGTGACACACCTGTAAAACAAGCACCAATGGGGATGCTCATATATAATTGGTTGATTATATTACATAGTTACATATAGTAACTATGTAATATAATCAACCAATTACATGTGAAATATATATTCTCTTACTAGAAGCTAAATTACCTTTAGTTCCACCACGCTAAAGCATAATCTTTAAGGGCTCCATTTTTTTCTCTTTTGCCTACACTGCCATTTGTACTTCCATATTGTTAAATCTAGCTTGCTGAACATTAACCAACTTTTCATATCTTTCTATATCTCATATATCTCACTTCAATTCTTATACGTTTAGAATTTCCATATCTGTCTGGCAATTACAGGGCAAACTTTTGGCTGTCCAAAATTGTTCACAAAAGGCTGGGTCAGCTTTTGGACCAGCATGGGGATGCACGAAAAATATATGTGTGTAAGTATTTGTGTGTTAGCATGGATGTGTATGTTTAAATGTTTGTGTGTTAACATGGATGTGTATGTATAAGTGTTTGTGTGTTAGCATGAGTGATTAAGTTTGTGTGTAAGTGTGTGTACATATGTGTGCCAGTGCATATTTTGGGAGGTCAAGGGGCTAATGGAGTTGCTTCACATACATTGACTGAAAGAACAAAGGTAATGGAAAAACAATTTCTTGTGTCACTTGAGTAAATATTGAATCCTGACATACACATAAATGACCAATTTGTGTTATCTAGTTCCACGTAGTTCAGAATTACATTTAATGTATAGCCATAATGAAAAACATGATAGTTTTCATTAATAAAAGCCCACTATAATATATATATGACTTCATCTGGCTGATGAAGGGTAGAAGAATGACCTGGCTTAAATTTCTCCTTCTCATTTGTGCTTTGTTCCTTGCATGCATACGTATAGGTATACAACTCAGTTCATGGAAGTCATGTCGACTTGGGTCTGGTGTGGCTCCGGCTTGTGCTAGAGCCCACTAGCCCACCTCTAAATGATTGTGTGTGTACAAATGAATGTAATGCTAATTGACATTTGACTGTGTGTCTGGATACGAGACCATGGTCTAAAACTAGATGGTCTAAGGCTTAGATGTGATGCTAGAAAGTAAAATGGAATCTAAAAATAATAACAGCAAAATACTACTACAACTACTTTCACAAATACAGTGGAGGGATGATATGGAATATCATTTCTGTTGCAGAACAATTTATAGCTCTGTCAATTAACCATTTTTATTTTGAATATATTTAGTATTTCATATACATATATTTTTGCTGCACTTTCCAGACACTAAGACTGCTGGAAACCATGTACAGGCATACCTCACCCTAACGTACACAATCAGTCCAGAGCATGTCAAACAATAATGTACTTAAATTGAAGCACTACCTTTTTTCACTTATCAATGCAGGTACTGCACTTCGATCGTCAGGTAATTTCTACTAAGAAGCACAAAATGTTCTTAAGAGGCTCAAAGGACATACAAAAGATGAACAGACATTCACTCTATTTTGTGTTCATTCTCACGAGGCGAGTGTACATAAGCAGTGGACTGGTTGCGCTGTAAGTGTATCTTTTCTCACAAGTGTCTTTAAAGGGAAGGTCCTTAGTGGGGTATGCGGGTAATGAGCTCAGCCAATAATCATCAAACTTAAAATCACAGTAACAACTAGTAACAACTCACATAATTGGCTACTGCTTTACTACCATCTTTGTATTGTACATTAAAATGCCTCAGCAATACTTAAAGAAAAAGAAAGTGACTTATTTTCAGAGAAATAAAAATTGAGATTTGAGACAACAGCGACATCTAGTGGAAATGTACTGATGAAAGTAACTTATTCAGGGAAGCATAGGTATCTATTATATTTTGGCCCATTTCGTTCCCTGACTATTCAGATCAGATGAAAATCTAATTCGGAAACCTCATATACTCACACTCTCTTTCTTGTTCACTCTATCTCTCTCACACTCTCTACATTTTTCAATACCTTCTCTACTGACCCATTTTGCATCTTCTTGTTCTTTCATCTTCTCTCTTTTATGTTTTATCTTCTCTCTTCTATCCTCGTCTGCATCTCTGCAGTCATAACCTGGTGCGAATTTCCCACCCAAATGGCAGCGTTTCTGGTTACATCCTCTCCCTCAATCATCCAATTGCTGTAATTTGGGTGGCAGTTCACCTTTGGGAATGTAGTAGAGTAATGACAGTGAAAGAGGAGAACCACAGAAGTAGAGCACCGGGTCTGTGCGAGCAGGCACTGGCAGATTAGAGACACACGGAGGCCCTTGGAGCAGGACTGCATTTCCTCAATATTATAATTTTTTTTAAAAAAGGTTCCCCCAGAGTAAGGATGGTGAAAGAGAAGCAGCAGCAGCAGTAGGGCACTGTGCCTCTGCAGGCATGCACTGGCAGATGATAGGCACATGCAGCCCCTTGGAACTGGACTGAATTGGTACAATATTATAGAAATAAAAAATGAAGGAGCTAAATCAATTTGGCAGACAGATGCAATTGAAAGCATTTTTTTAAAGAATCAACAGGAACTGAATCTATACAAGAAACAGAAGCAAAAAATATCAGTAAAAAGAAAGAATTTGAAGTCAAGAGTAAGTTTGATCCTTTGCCGAATCATGCTTCCATTAAAACTTTCTTGAATACAATGAAAGTGCAAACTACAGAGGCAATCAAGAAGATGGAAAAACCGAAACAGAATCTGACAAAGAAAGAGAGAGCAGCTATCAAAACTTTGAGGATGGACACTAACATAACAATATGACCAGCTGATAAAAGTGGTGGAATTGTCATCCAGAACTATGTGGACTATTCCAAGGAGTAGTTAAATGACAAGCACACGTATACAGGATTGACAGGTGATCCAACTAGGATGGCACAAAGTGGAGGAGACCCTAAGTGCAGGCTTGCACATGGGAATCATAGGTATCAAATTGTACGATTACCTTACTAAGAAAAATCCACGTACACCAATTATTTATAGCTTGCCAAAGATATACAAGCATGCTCAAAGACCACCTGGATGCCCCATCGTTTCGGCGATAGGTGGTATCCTCGAACCGATAGCTAAATGGCTTGATGCACAGTTCAAGGATTCTGTCAAGGCTATCCCCACAATCATAAAAGACACAGGTACTTTGATACATCAACTGGACTCTAAAGATGAGGATCTGCATAACGTCATTTTAATATCTATGTAGGTTAGTGGTCTTTATCCGGTAATCCCTCATGAGGAGGGTGTGGAAGCAATGAGAAGGCTACTCTCTAATTTATCTTTATATCATGGCTCCCCCTTGAAATTTACATTAGAGTAATTACCACAATACAATACAATATTTTTGTTTCGAGAATAAGTGGTATATACAAAGGTCGGAAACATCAATGGGAGCAGCCATGGCGCCCATGTACATATACATGTATGAAGTAGAAAGACATACATGGTTAAAAACACAAGCAAATACAATTTTGAGGTATTTTCGATATATCGATGATGTGTTGGTACTATGGGGGGGGTACTAAAATATTGGTTGACGCCAGAGGAGGCCCCTGCAGGCGACCAATAGACTCACTCACACGGCCCTTTAACTCCTGACAGCAGAACTTGGCCTGGGGAGACTATGGCCCCCCTGCTCCAAGAGTTAAAGGTCCATATGAGCGATTCTATTGGAAATTTGTACAGACCTTTAACTTTTGTAGCTGGGAGAGATGAATATTCACCCAAACCGAACACGGCCGAATATTCATCGAATATGAAGATGTTTTCCCCCACGAAGATGAACACAAAGACGAACACAAAGAGTTGGCCGGCACGCAAGTCTCGTTATTATAGTATTGTTGGAGTTATTTCTGATGTTGGGGATTACCTCATGAATATTCAATAGAGAAAACATATTATATGCATTTTAATCATTTTATTATATTCATTTTATTTAAATTGTAAGCAAATATTTGGTCTGCCATATCAAGTGGGCTTTGAAGGGATACTTTCATAATTTATTATATAACTGTATCACTGAATGTTTACATTGAATTTAAAAAAGCTATGGTTTGGCATTATTTCTGGAGAAAGTGGACAATACTGTTCTTGCATGCAAGTCAATCATCAAATGTTTTCTGTTGACAGAGATTATAATGGGATAGTGCATTAATAACAAGGGATGGGTATAGTATGGAAGGGGAGGACCATAAACAGTAAGGAATATGTGGGTCAACACTTGAGGGCAGTATCAATGTTACAACCATGCTTACAAATAGGGGAGCCGAGGAAATCCTGTACCCAGGCACCAATGACCCTAGGCTCAATCCTGCCCCACACAGGTCTGTGTGAGCTGTTGATCAGAGCAGCCTGCATCACCCAGCCCTGTCATGCGTGTGGTACTCTGCTTAGCTTCCCTACTCCCAGCCTGCAGCATCCTGCAGGTTTGTCTGGAGAGCTATGTTTCATGCCTACTCCAGGGTGCCTGCAGGATATCATTTTGTTTTGTTCTGGACAACATCTGCTGCTATGTCAGGGCCCTGGTATGTTGCTGCACAACCCTAGGTGCTCAACACCCTTGAGAGTGCAGTCGCCCTGCACCAGTCCCTGTCCATCTCCGCTTATGCGCAATACCTCCTGAACTCCATCTTTGGGTGCTCTGGGTCATTACACTGGTCTGTACAGTGTGGAACTAAAGCCCCTCTTCCTCTAGCATTGCTCTGTTAAACTTGTGACAGACTTTCCCTAAAACTTTAACATCTGGTCTCTTAACTTACCAATATAATTTCCACCACAATGCATAATAATTACATCCGGCCATTGTAAACAGTTAATACGTTCATATAAACAATTTTTTAACTGACACACTCTCAAACCTCTTATTCATAATACTATTAAATACTTAATATTATCTCTATTAAATACTACATTTTCACCATGACTTCTTTCAGCCGCTTTTCTTTGCGCCCAAAAAATGAATGGGTGACCCAAAATCCAGACTACCAGTGGCTGTTGACCTGCAAAAAAAGTCAGTTAACCCTAAACATGTAAACTTAACTGTAATAATACATCAATTATAAAAGATTAGCCCTGATATGAATTCCAAAATGCTCTGAATCCCATCTACGGTACCTAAAATCTTAATAACAGATTTATCCAGACCTAATAGAGTCGCTTCCATTGCAGCCTCAATTGTAAATGAATGAGTAGTATACGGTTCATGACCCAAACCTAATTCCATGAAGCCCATATTTAGAACCCTTCTAAACTGAAATCCTTTTACCAATTACAAATGACACAGGGACGGACACAATTAAAAGATTCTGCCACCCTCAACGGGCAAATCTGTGAACCCACCACTCTGTTCCAATACTATGCAGCCACCTTTACCCCTTTTATCTGCCTTAGAAGACCTCAAAAACAGATGTAGCTTCTCACCACAAACAACATCCTCATCCTGAAAAACCTGATACCCATTTTTATTAGCTCAACATATTTTACTTAAACCATTTGTTAAACCATGTAATACTTCTAAAGAGATAGGCCTCCTTGAATCTGGCTCCCTGGTTTTACTACCATAGCCTTTAACCACTTGCTTAATCAGGAATTCCATGAAGACTGGTTGTTTATCAACTAACTTTTAATTAGTTTTTATTATCCGAATTTTGTGCTGTGAGTCATTTTGCTTGGGCAAAACCTCCTACTGATCTGCCTTTGGGGCAGCATACTCACCCATGCACCCACATCTTTCATACTCAGGTTCTTATGTACTTCTGCCTGAAAACCTCATTGTAGTTAAACCACACCAAACCACCAAAGTTCTTATATGCTTCTAATACTGAGTCTAAATGATGAAATAGACCCATTTTTCTATCTGTATGCTTCTCGCAATACACACTGGCAAAAATACAGAAAGCTTGCAACCAATTAAAAAATCCAACAAACTGCCTACGTCTTTTTTCCTCCTTATCATGCTTAAACAAAACTTCTTTAGACTCTGGAAGTAAAGACAGAATATCCAAATATTTATCATTCCAAATCAACAGCTTTACTGAAATTAAAACCTAAGGGTGACACCTCGCAAGGAGTAGCTTCTTTTATATGAGCTTAATTTATGACGCTAGGTCTTATTGCTCACTAATATTACTAATATCAGTATTTACCCAAGCCTGGGCTGGATACGGGCATTGCATGCCCTTCAAAATCCCCACAAGCAAGCTAACAACATCATTTAACTTTTTCATATTATTATTATCATCAGTACACTCACTCCCATCTTCCCCAGCTCTGCCTTCTTCTAACAACTTTGCGGTTTGCTTAGAAAGTGACAGGCACCTTCATAACTCCCATATTGATATTTTTCGTGCTTCCCCAAGCCTCAATTATTAAGCTAGTATCACAACCTCATGCTGACGAGTCCTATTAACGACGAAACAGCTGTCCATAAGTGGTGATCTGGCTACCCAAGTTTTCTCTAAAGGCTGTCTTGTACAGCGGGCAATTACTTTTAAGGGATCCATGTATAAAGTGGATATAGAGGCAAAAGGTTATCATCGTTGACCTTATTGGCATGCGCCTACCCAGAATCGCAATGAGATTTCCGCGGGGAAAACAAGCCTTCTGGCTTGTCTGTTGTCTGTAGATGAGTGTTTAATAATGCTTTTACTATATATATATATATATATATATATATATATATATATATATTGACCCCCATGTCACCCTGCCCTAAAGCTGCAGTCTTTTTCTTTCACTTTTTTCTTTTACTATTTCAAAAAGTAGCATTGATTAAGTGGAGCAGTCACACATAAAAAGCTTCCTACTGATTAAACCTTAGAACACTAGACAGGTGATAAATGTGTAATTCTCTGCAGTGCATTTACATCCGCTGGGCAGAAAACACAGTTACACTTTCTCTTTTACCTAATCTTACTTGGAGCAAAAATGCTTGAATGCCAAGAATAAATGCATTAAAAATAAATGCTTTGAAACATTAGATAGACACCAGTATAAACAGATTGCAAGGATGTTTAGGAGCTTGTTACATTGTATATTTCCCCTATAAATACCAATAAGGTTGCGCAATCTTGAATACAAGCACAATTTTATTTAATCCAGACATGTAAGAATTGAATCAGATTTTAAGATTAAAAATTCATAGTTCCAAATCGATATAATGTTAATTGTAGTTGTCTGCCTTAATTATTGCTGGTTTCATTCCCCAATATAATTATTTTTGCGAACTGATGTCTCTTCCATGGTGTAGACACAGCTCACTGACTGAAGCACCTCTGTATTTGTACTTATAATGATAGTGTCATCGCTGATGTTCAATGATACCAATCCGACTAGGTGATAAAAATCATGTCTCTGATATACAGTAGATGCTGTGCTGCAAATGTGTCTACCACATACTAAGATGTAAGGTAGAGCTGTGGGAACTTGGTGATATAATATATACAATAATAACTAAACAGAACTACATTATTCTAATTATGTAGGTTGGGTAGAGTGGGCAGAGTTTTGGGGCAGTGGGTGTGGGAAATTTTCAAGTAATTGATAGCTGTGCTGCAATAGTGTCCCTGCATTTTATTTCAAATGTTGCCAACTATGGAGTGAATGGGCGCAATGTGTTTCAGTTCATTAAATACTCCTGAATTAGTTCAGCTGCATGGACACCCCTGGTATCTTCCCAGGACCTATCATCTGGACTGTACCCCTTGCAACGAATAACTGTATAGTCTGGAATCAAGAATCTGCTCTACTTCATATTCCTCCTCATTATTGACTATTACAGGGGCAGGATGGGCAGGATCTCTGCCTGGGAAGGTGTTCATGTTCCAGGGTATAATGAGAGACACATGAAACACCGGATGTACCTTCATGAATCCAGGAAGCTTTAATTTAACAACTAGGGGAGCAATAATTTGGATAATTGGATGAGGGCCAATGAATTTGGGACCTAGCTTTCTGGCAAGCGTCTGGTGGAAAGCCACACCCTGTCCCCAACCTGATATGCAGGTGCTGCCGAACGGTGACAATACACAAAATATTTGTATCTTAGTTGGGCCCTGATAAGTGTCTCGCGTAGCATCTTAAAGGTCCCAGTGATGTGGGAAATGTGGTCAGTCACTGAAGGGACAGAGCTCGAGAACCCCGGAGCATGGAGGGAAGAAATCCGTAATTAGATCTCCCTGAGAAACGGGTTGGCCGTTTCTGTAGCGGAAAGGAGAGTTTTGGAGGGGATAAAATGAGCCATATTAGTAACTCTATCTACCACCACCATAAGGATGGTAAACTGGTTAAAAATGGGTAAGTCAGTTACGAAATCTATAGAGATTTCAACCCAGGGTTTCTCAGGAACTGGTAATGGTACTGGTAATAACCCTGCAGGTATTTTATGAATATCCTTGGACCTAGCACATATAGTACAAGATGTTACGATTTTTTAATTCTCTTTTAATTTGAGCCACCAGAACATTAGCTGTATTAATTCATGAAAATGTTGCAGAACCAAGTGACATTCTTGTCTGCAATGGTTAGAGTCGAATTGAAATATCACAGTCTCCCAGTTAATGACAGGATTATGAACTCTCAACCAGGGGAGCCCTAAAATGATAGGGAATATTGGGGAGGGTACAACATCGAAACTCATAACTTCGGAATGGGTAGGACCAATTGTAATAGTTATGGGTATGGTCTCTTTAGTGATGGGCCCAGTCTTGAAGGGGTTACCATCAACTGAATAGACTTCTGGGTAGCATGGGGAGGCTCCTTACAGGATGGCGGAAAGAACAAAGTCTGCACTCTTTTTAGAATGTCCTGATCTGCCAAAGTATAGGCAAAGATTAAGGTAACAATGCCGCTCTTTCTTTGCTTGTAAAAGAGGAGCCTGGATAAGACCCAATTGCATGGGCTCTTCTGCCGTTATGTTAGTAGGGGCCCCGAAGGTCTGTGGGTTTGGGGACCATCTGGGAGTGGTAGATTAACGTTCCTCCTTTCTCTCCCTTAGCCTCCTGTCAATCTGTGTCATCAATCTAGCAAAGCCATCTAAAGATGAGGGAACATTGATACATGCCAATTCGTCTTTAACTGCTTCTGAAAGGCCACGGTGGAATTGTCATGAAGGGCAGCTTTATTCCATGCAATCTCTAGGGAGATATGCATGAAATCTGCTATATATTCCTCCACTGGCCTTTTACCCTGCTATAGAGAGCGTTAGTTGCTGAGGAGATTCGGAACGGGTCCTCATACAAGGCCTCATGAGCTTGACTAAATGAATCCCATCTCTCAAGGATGGCACTGTGACTGTGCAACAGATGGTGTTCTGACAGCTGTGGTCCTTCAGTAAGGAGTGAGATCACTGTATGTATCTTTATATAATTAGATGAGTAGGTATGAGGTTGGAGATTAGAGAGAATCTGGCAAAATATCATGAACGTTCTGTATTTTTTACAGTCTCCTGAGAACGTCTCAGGCAATGGGATTTGGGGTTCCGGGGCCACTGGTTCACTGGGGACGTGTACGTTTGCCCACTGACAAAGACATGATCAGTATAGGTTTATTTGAACAGTGAGAGACAGAAAAATAACAAAAAATCCAGAATAATGTATTTCAAATAAGTTATCCATTGATTTGCATTTTACTCAGTGAGCAAGATGTCAGGGTCCCAGGTGTCTTTTATACAGGTAACAAGCTGAGAATAGGAGCACACTCTTAAAGGCAGGAATGGGCTACAAGACCATCGCCAAGCAGCTTTGTGAGAAGGTGACAACAATTGGTGCGATTATTTGCAAATGGAAGAAACACAAAATAACTGTCAATCTCCCTCAGTCTGGAGCTCCATGCAAGATCTCGCCTCGTGGAGTTTCAATGATCATGAGAGCGGTGAGGAATCAGCCCAGAACTACACAGCAGGATCATGTCAATGATCTCAAGGCGGCTGGGACCATAGTCACCATGAAAACAATTGGTAACACACTACGCCATTAAGGACTGAAATCCTGTAGCATCAGCGAGGTCCCCCTTTTCAAGAAAGCACATGTACAGGCCCATCTGAAGTTTGCCAATGAATATCTGAATGATTCAGAGGAGAACTGGATGATGAGAAGTGTTGTGGTCAGGTGAGACCAAAATCAAGCTATTTGGCATCAACTCAACTTGCCATGTTTGGAGGACGAGGAATGCTGCCTAGGACCCCAAGAACACCATCCCCACTGTCAAACATTGAGGTGGAAACATTATGCTTTGGGGATGTTTTTCTGCTAATGGGACAGGACAACTTCACTGCATCAAAGGGACGATGGATGGTGCCATGTTCCATCAAATCTTGGGTGAGAACCTCCTTTCCTTAGCCAGGGTATTGAAAATGCATTGTGGATGGGTATTCCAGAATGCCAATTACCCAGTGGGCAAACATACAAAATCAGCAGGGGATCAAATCATTTTTTCCTTCACTGTACATTGTTATTTCACACGCAAAGATATGAGTGATATTTGTGATGGACGTTTGCGTATATTTAACATCAAAAAACGTAACCATTTTTATCAAAAAAATACTTTCAAACTTATATACCAGTCCCCCTAATATCCTCCAGATGGCAGCATGTGTTTGTTTCATGCAAGGAAGGAACTTGCCCTTCATAAACAGTAAAAACTACAGCACTGTTAAATAACCTTTAAATGAAAAATATTCTATGTTTACTAATCTGCAATAAATAGATAGCCCTGATTCCTTTAAGTCTCTAAAGATATTCTATCAGGATAAGTGTTATTAAGATAAAAAATCAAAACAAAAAATGTAGCCTGAATTCTCATGGTATCAGAGTACCAGGACCCTTGCCATAGTACCAAAATCTTTTTCTCTGTCTGGATATGGGGTATGGGATGGATTGATAGCCATCTTATGCTCTTCTATAAAAGCAGTGCGTCCTTGAAGCATGATTTTGGATGCACAATGGGGTCTGCAAAAAAGCTAGAGGTAGATTGATCTTAGTTCCCCAAGAGTCCAAGATGGTTTTACAGAAAACTAAATGCAACATAGTAAATATTTTATAATAATAATTTTATTTGATCTTCTCAAAATAGAAATGTCAAATGTGTCTGTGCTATTAGATAGCAAATATCAAAGCATTTAATTTAAATGTATATGTATCCTAATGTAGGGGAGGCCACATCGAGTAGAAACAGCACAATAATCCATGGGCCATGGTAGGACTGTACTTTTTAAGGGACTTTTTGAGATAGCCATTTGGTTAAACCTTCTAAGGCGTTGAAGGCGGATTGGAATCTTTTCCTAAAACAGTGTAGACTTTTTATGATAGGATACTAGTCTTGAAAAAGAGGAAATACAGACATGCAGCATTAAATCATAAATACCAAACACTCAAATGTGTAAATAAAAAAATGACTTTCAGAGTAATGCATCATTAGGCAGACAAGTATTTGGGTAGAGAGGCTGAGTTGATCTGAGATAAGCCCTGCAATACAAATCTCAGGCCCTTTAATAAATTGCTATGGAAAAATTGCCGTTTCTCATGGGGAAAATCAGATAGTGAATTTCAGGGGTTGCACACCTTGTAATCAACAGGGACTGACCTTTATGAACTTCTTGGGAGTTCTGTACTTTTGATTTTGAGGTGTTAAGAGTTTGCAGAAATACTAAATGTTGGGCCTATATGTAGTGTTGATGAAGCCCTAGTTCCATAATGATAAGGTGGTCAGGCCTTACCATTTTTATGTTGCTAGTTTGTGTAGTAATTGATGTACGTTGCTGATATTTATTTTTTCTGACATGATTATACATTAAATAATGATGTATTTACTTTAATTTCAAGTATAATTGTATTATATATATATATACTATATATATATATATTCAAAAGTGAAGCACATCCTAAATTCAGATTTTGGGGTGTCCTCAATATTTATGCACTGATTCCTTATGTTAGTTAACTTGTATTCCTTGTATAGTCCTAACCTGTATATTTATTATTGACACTTTCAAACAATGATCTATTGATATCATTTTAAATTTTATTGTAGCATTGTTTACAGAGCTACAGGCTTTTCCCTGTACTTCACACTGTGTATGGCTGATTGAATGATGTATAGCACCTTCAACCATTTGCCCAGAGACAATATTGTGTGGGACCAGCCATGATTGAGAACTGGATGGTGTCAGTGAGCTGGATCAATGTTCTGTGCACTTCAGAGCATTACATACCGATAAGACTCTCTATTGTCCTTTCATCTGCCTGCCATGCTTAATATTATGAAGAATAAAAAAAATGACTCAGGGCTATAAGCATTCTACTGCAGCAATAAGCTGAATGCCCTGTTTGTGCTTGAACTTGGAATTGCTATTTATATTTCCTCTGACACTGGCCAAGTGAAATAACTGACTGTGCAGAGCATGGTTATATTACTCAATTTACACTTGACTAGATTAAATCTTACTGCACATATGTACTATGATTTTCTCTAATATTATTGATTACATTAAAATTTCACTCATCATGTTATTTTTTTGTTTAGCAGCAGACCATAGAGTGATAGGGAACCCTGAGCCAACAAACTGTAGTAAGCTTACTTGATGTGTAGTAACTTGAGTTACTCCAATGCTGTAATGAACTGTGGATTAATGTGATAGATTGTCAGACATTAGCAGAAAGAAGCCAGCTCTCCAGCAGGTATCTACAGTATTTTAAGTGATGAATCCAGTGCGAAGACAGCTCCTCTCTCTCAGTGTCCACCTGCACCCAGGCAGGAACAGAGGGAGTGCTGTAGACAGAGCTGATGGGCAATTGCCTGACCTGGATCTGCCCTTTGTGAAGAATTTTGGAACAGCCCAGGCAGGTGGAAATGCAGTGGGATCCTGCACCTGAGAAGCCAAGAATAAAGCTGCAGGTGAAGTAAGAGGGAGTCAGAATGTAAGGGAGGAAGGATGTGAGTATGTGAAACCAAAATCATAATGTTGTTTTTTGAGCATAGAAAACAGAGAATCACAGAGCTGTATGCTCTGCAAAATTACTTTCCCCCACACAATAGTTTTAGTAAAATAACCATCCTAAAAATCAATAACCCTGTGTTCTTGCTGCAAATGTGGCAAAATTGCACATCTAAAGAATTCAGACTAGCAATACAATACAGTAAATTTTGTCTCTTGTCTTGAGAGAATGCCTTTGTTTACTGTATACAATATTTGATTCCTTAACTAGTGAATTATTTAGTGCGCTGTAGAATAGAACAAATGAAGGCTGCAATTGGTTTTCCAAATGGACTAATTTGTTAGTTCGGATAACAAACCTGTCACATACAAGCGGCTGTGTGCACTGGCAAAAGTAGACAGAGTACAGCTGTGACAAGGGTGCCCAGACTTAAGTAAGCTGCGTCATCTCAGACATATTTATAATGGCATGGGCTCCCTGACATGCTGTCTATCTACTGGTTGTGCTCTTCTAATCCTACTGTAACCAGACATGTATACTGGGAGTGGGAGCACATAGCTAAAGTGGGCCAGGTCAAGCAGCATGCTAATAAATACACATAAATGCTATATGCCAGCATTTGGGGAGCAGCCCTTTGGCTCAGGTTCTCTATACTAATATCCCAAACTGGTCTTATAAGCCTTCTTCACAACTTTTAGCATGACACATTAATTTATTAAAACTACATTATATGACCAAAAGTAAGTGCACACCTGACCAACACACATATGTGAGCTTGTTGGACATCCCATTCCAAACCATGTGCATTAACATGGTGTCACCCCTCCCCACTATTTCGGTGAAGATTGTTCAAAAGATTTTGGAGTTGTATCCATGGGAATTTGTGCTCATATTGCCAAAAAAAGCAATTGTGGGGTCAGGCACTGATGTTCGACAAGAAGGCCTCGCAAATTGCATTCCAGTTCATACCAAGGGTGTTCAATGGGGTTAAGATCAGGGCTTTGTGAAGGCCACCTAAGTTCCTCCACACTAACCTCATCAAACCATGCCTTTATGAACCTTGCTTTGTGAACAGGTGCACAGTTATGCTTAAAAAGGAAAGGGTGTTCCACAAACTGTTGCCACAAAGTTGAAAGCATCCAATTTTGTAAAATCTCTTTGTAAACTGTAGGATTAACATTATCTTTCACTGGAAGTAAGGGACCTAGCCCAAACCCTGAAAAACAGCTCCAGACCGCTATCAACAAACTTTACAGTAGGCACTATGCATTCCGGTAAATAAGGTTCTTCTGCCACCCACCAAACCCGGATTTGTCCATCAAACCTCCAGATAGTGAAGCATGATTCATCACACATCTTCAGCTTATGTGCAGCTGCTTGGCCATTTCATGAAGCTCCTGATGCACAGTGCTTGCTCTGATGTTGCCTCCAGAAGCAGTTTGTAACTCTGAATTGAGTGATACTACAAATGTGATTTTTATGCACTTCAGTACTAGGGAGCACCTCTTTGTGAGTGTGTGATCTACTGCTTTGTGGCAGAGCTGTTGTTACTCCTTGATGTTTCCACAGTAATAGAACCTACAGTAGCAGAGGACAGATGCAGCAGGGCAGAAATGTTGTATGTATGTATTGTTTTTATGTTTAATCAGCATTGGTATATGCAATTTTCAAGCATGCATATACACTAATCAGCCATCACATTATGACTGCTGACAGGTGAAGTGAATAACACTGATAATCTAGTTATCATTCCCACCTGTCAGTGGGTGGGATATATTCAGTAGCAAGAGAACATTTCATCCTAAAAGTTGAAAAGCAGGAAAAATGGCCAAGCATAAGCATCTGAGCGACTTTGACAAGGGCCAAATTGTGATGGCTAGACGGCTGGGTCAGAGCATCCCCAAACCTGCATCTCTTTTAGCGTGTTCCCGGGCTGCAGTGGTCAGTACCTACCAAAAGTGGCCTAAGGAAGAAAAAGTGGTGAACCGGTGGCAGGGTCATGGGCAGGCTCATTGATGCACTTGGGGGGCAAAGGCAGATGAGCTACTTTAGCACAAATTGCTAAAAAAGTTAATGCTGGTTCTGATAGAAAGGTTTCAGAACACACAGTGCATCACAGACCAGTCAGGCTGACCCCTGTCCACTGCCGAAAGCACCTACAAAGGGCACTTGAGCATAAGAACTGGAGGAATGGAAGAAGATGGCCTGATGAATCACGTTTTCTTTTACATCACATGGATGGCCCACCTCGCAACTTACAGGACTTAGGATCTGCTGCTAACGTTTTGGTACTATATGATACTATAGCACACCTTCAGAAGTCAAGTGGAGTCCATGCCTTGATGGGTCAGGGCTGTTTTGTCGCAAAAGGAGGGCCTACAAAATAATATATGAATTATCAGACTTGTGAATTGGTATTTGTATTTGTATTTCATCTTAACTGAAATTTGCCAGTTTCCTCAATTCATACAAATTTCTGAAAATGAGGAGGAAACAACAAAGCTAATGAAAACGAAGCAAAAAGCTCAGAATTTTCATTTGAATTTTGTTGGTTCTTTTACTCTCACCCAGAAAATAGACAAAAGAACAAGAGAATGCAAGAGAAGAAGTGGAGCTGTGCAGCAAGAAGACATGAATATGAAAGTGGTCAGCTAGAGAACAGGGCCAAAAGTCAGTCAATCATTAATGAGAAAGTTAACACATCAGATTATTAGACACTACCTAAAACTTCTTCAAACAATAAAACTTAAAAGAATTGAGCATAAAGCAATTTCACCGTTAAAGCACTTTGTTTAGCACATCTATATGACAAAAGTACATCAAATTACAAGCACTCATATTAGTAAAAAATTAAAAAGAACCTCCCACCAAAATGAGTGGTATTGCATATAAGGGTGCAGATAGTTGTGCCCCTGAAATTAATTGTGCATGGGGTTCATTGTGAATGGAATGCCAACTGCTGACCTTACTTGGGACACGGTTGCAGCGGCACTGCGACCACTGTATTTATAAAATGTTCAAATGGAGTTAAAAATATCAGTTACTTCTTGTGCCTTACCAATAATAATAATATTTTTAAAGGGTGAGGAAAATAAGTATGTGCCTTGAACTAAATATCTAATAAATAATAGTCATTGTAAAGCTTATTGATTGTGGCATATGCAAACAAGGCAAACATATTTTATTCAATTCATATCATTAGGACAGTTGGCTGTCATATGTATCATTATCAATGATTAGTTATATAATACTGCAAATGACCTTTTTTCCGATGATTGCTTTGTTTAGAAAAATATTCTTACATGGATGAGCAGGTTTAATAAGTCTTGGAATACATAATACAGTTTCTCATTGTTATATAAGCCCACCTTTAGATTCCCTGGGGCCAGGGATCAGGGATGCATGAAGAAAAAAGGAAAACTGAAGAAATAGAGCTCAGAAAAAAGTAATTGCAAAGTTCATGGTAAGTAATAAAATTCAGAGTAGAGTACAGATGATTTAAATATTTTGTATCTGTATATTGCATTTCTTGTCAGTATATAGACTCTTAAAATATCAAACATATTAGCTAAGCAGAAAAAAGTCATTAGAAATATGCAAGTAAATACAAATAACTTTTAATATGTTGCAATGTCTTTTTTTGTTTTTATTTTGCATACATTTTAGAAAAAAATAGAAAGAAAATAGAAACATATATTTATTTTGACTTGTGTAATCAGTTAATGAATTTTAGATGCTTATCTTATCTGAAATGTCACATTACATATATATATATTACTTATTGTTCAGCATTAATTGTTCATAAAATGTGATTTACATCTAAGTCACAGGTGTAGGCAAACTTTCACTTATAACACAAAAACAATGATCATATTTCATGTCTTGAACACACCCATTAACCCCTTAATGACAAAGCCTGTACATGTACGGGCTCAAAATGCATTGTTTTCAATGGGTTTAGGGACCACCCATTGTCCTTAAGGGGTTAAACATTTAATAACTGGCCTAACCTCCTTTGGCAGCAAAAGTTGTTTCCGGTAGCAGCAGAGCAGACCTGCACAATGTTCAGGAGGACTTTTATTCTATTCTTCCTTACAAAATTGTCATATTTTTAGGATGTCTGGTGTGAAAGGCTCTCTTGAAGTCATTCCACAGTATCTTTAATGGGCTCTACAAAAGGCGCATTTCCTTTTTTAAGCCATTCTGATTTACTTCGATGTTTAGGGTCATTGTCCTGCAGTATAATTCTACTGAGCTTCAGCTGGTATTGAGCCATCATATTATCCTCTATGACACCCTGATAAATGTGGCAATGCAATGCCCCCTTCATGATGGCATGCTGTATAGGCCAGAGGAAGCAAAGCATCCCCAAATCATGATGCTCCCTCCACGTATTTCACTGTTGGGATGATGTTTTCATATTTGTAATTTAGCCTTCGTTTCGATAAAACATTTTCCCAATAGCATTCCAGAGTGTCAAGGTGGTCTTTGGCAAACTTCAGGCGCACGGCAAAAGTTTTTTTTTGGGAGAGTGGCAGCTTCCTCCATGTTGTCCTGCCATGCCATGTCCTGTCATGAGTCAGACATTACGTATGTCTGACTCATGTACAGAGATGTTAACCAATTCCAATGATTCCTTCAAGCCTTTAGGTTCTGTGTTGTGCCCTTATGTCATCTTGGCTGGGCGCCCACTTCTAGGGAGAGTAAGTACAGTGCTACATGATCTCCATGCATAAACAATTTGTCTAACCGTGGTCTAAAGAATAGGTAAACTCTTTGAGATTAGTTTGTAACCGTTTCTAGCTTTATGCAAATCAACAATTCTTGATTGTAGGTATCTTGTTTGTGAGACATGGTTCACATCAGCAGATTCTTCTTGAGAATAGCAAACTCAAAAAGTTTGAGTGGCTTTTTTTTGTCAAAGTAGCTCTAAGATATCTCCAATCTTATTTCATTGATTGGACTCCAGGTTTGCTAACTCCTGACTTCAATTAGCTTTTGTCAAAGTGATTAGCCTAGGGGTTCACATACGGTTTTAATTAAAATCTAGGAATCAGAATTATGTTTTTTTTTAAAACCAAAATAAAGCAAAACAACCAAGGAATAATCCAAATTGTGTTTCTAATTGACTAATTATAGGAAGTAAATCAATGGTTGTTATTGTTTGTGAAACAGATTACTAGAATTGTGGCATTACATTGATCCATATGCACATGTAATTACTTTCTCTGCAGTCACAGATGCTTCCTGTTTATTTGCAGGGTTCCAAGAAATACTTTGTTACAATAGGGACATGTTTTGGTTTGTTTAGCCTTTGAAAGATGTGATATTACTTGTTATTTATTTAGCAAGGTATTTCTTTGCCAAATCATAACCAATAAAACTTTAAATCTAGAATCCCAGTGGTTATATTGTGTAACACTCCATAATAACTTTAATATGAACTTCTGTACTTTTAAATAAATGGGCTTCTATTTTTTACACTTTATCAAACAGTTGTTGAGAAAAAATATCAAGCCTTATTAGGTTTTGTTCATTAGTGGTAAAGTCAACAGGGCATAATTAGGCTCCTGTGTCATATTCAGAAGAATTACACTTACATTAAAAAATGAGTAAATTCAATCTTCCTTACATTATGCCAGACCTTATTACATTAAATAAAAGTACAACTCTCAGGGGGGAGCACAATTAATATGCAAATGACAATTAACAATTTCCTGTAACAAAGGCTGTCCATAAGATTACCTCTATAATCAAGCAAAGATTGAATTATAATTTTGAGCAACTTCTATTGCAGACTGTGTCCACTACATGCTCCTCTCCTTTATTCTCTCATTTTTTTTCTTAGCAGCAGGGCCCTTGATATCCCCTCCTCCCCTACCTTGCTCCCACTCTCTGTCTGCACGGTCTTCACATCTGCAGAGAGAGATCAGAGGAGACTGGAAAACAGCTGGAGACGTGGGTGGAATACTGCAGGTGGTCATATGTCTTGACTCCTCATCCATGAAGCTTTGATGATAAGCGCTACCTTGGTCGAGGATCAAGAACTATATAAATCCTCCTAAATTATCCAGCATAGGCAGAGGAAGATTTATTTTCCCAACCTTGATCAAGAAGATTTTGGACATGCTCTCTGACTACCTTGTATAGGGGTTTCGGAATTGAATTGTAGCATTTCTGAACAGGATAGTTATCTTTCAGGTTCATTTTCAGCTTCAGACTTAGAATATATCTTATGTCTCCATCGTCTTGAGTGAAAACATCTGACTCATCATATAGTATTTGTCTCATCATCTCTTGTTCTTGTTTTGAGAGATGTTCTAAATTGACAGGTGGATGCCACTTCACGATTTTGTTACTGGTTAACTGATGCCCACTATTAACTTGACTCAACTGTACAAAATAAATTTATTTGATGATTTACTTCTGATAACAATTAAGGCCATTTTAGATCACTGGCTAAAATCAGTAGCTACTTCCCTCCAGGACAATGCTTTTAGAATGGACTTTGGTCTTAAGAGATAAAGAAAAACATGGAGAAAAATTCTTCAAGATATGGGAACCATATATAAACACTCTTTCACCTAGCTTAAAACGCCAAGTTACTCTGGTCTTCACACACACTGCCTGGTTCTGTTCTCAGGTATTAACTTCCAACTGACAAACAGTATGTCCTCATGAATCTCTTCCTTGAAATGAGACACTCGTTAGGTAAATTTCCTTGGGCAATTTTGTTACCTCTCGGATATACCTGGCCTTAATTAGCAACATCATAGAGGAGCGAGATGGGATGAGATGCTTGACCATACTTGTCCTTAAATCGTCTTAATTATAATTTTTCCTTTTTTCTTTTTTTGTTTGTTTTTCTTATAATATTGGGCTTCTTACCTGTTACATCCTTACCTGTTACATCCTTATTTACCCCCCTTACTGGTACTGAGTGTAGGAACTCACATGCGGATGTTCGAATGTCGAGTATGCATGTTTGAATATTCTTTTTACTTTGTTTCTTTGAAAGCCTTCTCTCCACAACAAACTGAAATGCAAGTGTAACTTATTTTGCAGCATGTTTTTGCCATTCAGAGAAAATACCGCTTGAATGTAATCTTCTAGCTGTTTATTGTCATTTCTTTTCCCTCTGTTCTAGATACATTCATATATTTGAAATATGTGAAGTGCGCATAACCTACTCATGTATACAGTTTGCTTGAATAAACAGTTTGGAAAAGGGAAACCTCATAACTAAAGAAATAGTGTAAATGAGGTGATAAACAAGTACTAGAAAGTATGTAAACAAATGAATCACAGTGTAAGGTAGAACCTGTAATCAGGTAGAGCAGCGTGCGCAAGTCCAATAGACAGAACACCAAAGTCCAGTACAGAATAGCCAATGAACAAGCCAAGGTCAGGAAGCCAGAAGTCAGGATCGTTGCAGGGTAAGCCGAGGTCAGGAAGCCAGAAGTCAGGATCGTCGTGAGGGAAGCCAGAGTCAAACGCCAGAAAATCGGTAACAGGAACAAGCCGGGTCGGTAACGGGAAATCAACAGGAACGCGTACTGAGAAGACACTATGCAAGATAGGTACAACCATCAGAAGGCAAAGCTGGAAGGTTTCTGAGGCTCTTAAATAGGCAGAGGAAGTCCAGACACCAATTAACGTATTCCCGCCAAAAATTCAAAGTGCCGTTACGTCACTTCCGGTCCGCGACCATCTTGGGATTGGCGGGATCGTAAAATCCTAAAAGGAGCGGTAGTACCGGCTGGCGCCACTAGGTGGCGTGCAGAGGAACGCGTGCACGCGGCAGGTCCGGACCAGGTTCCAGTAGGCGGCGGCTGCCGTGTGGAGTTTCGGGGTCTTCCCCGTCCTCGAGGCGGCAGAAGCTGTCTTGCGGAGGAGGGAGGTCTTCCTCTCCTCCGCGTGGTTGAAGCTGCTGTGGCAGGGCGGGGGGTCTCCCCCTACTCCGCGGCGGCTGCGGCTGTTGCGGTAAGGCGGGGGATCTCCCCCTTCTCCGCGGCGGTAGAGAGGCTGCTGCGGCAAGGTGGGGGGTCTCCCCCTCCTCCGTGGCGGCTGATGCCGCTGTGGTGAAGCCGGCGGTCTCCCTCTTCTCCGCGGCGGCTGAAGATCCGCGGACCCGGAGGAACCGGCAGCCAGGTACGTTACATTATCTTGTTAATCATTCCATTAACTGGATTAGGCTACTCTATTGGGTCTATTCACTTTTTGTAGTTTTAGTCTAACTTAATAAGGGTTTTAAACACATATGATTTTTTAATTAATTACATGATCAAAGCCGAGATTTATCTGTTACCTAATCAAGATTTGAAACACACTTACAAAACTTGGTGTTTAACTTTGAGATTGTATCTATCACAATGTTATCCCATTGGGATGATATACAAACCATTATAATTGTCCTAATTTATGCAAAACAAATTATCAAAGTCCTAGAACTCATAATTACATCTGGGGATAGAATTCAACAATTCAAGTCCACAAAGTAAGACATCTTTACTTAACTACAGTGATTAATTTGGACAATTAATAACAGTGTTATTTTATCCATTTGGACAATTAGTAACACTATTTAATCATTGAAAAATGCAGATGCAATAATCAGGCCTAGTAGGACTTTACTGGAAAACCAGGGACTTATAGGAAACAAATATATATATATATATATATATATATATATATATATACACCCCTTATTTGCTTGATTATAAGACGACCCCTCAAAATCTGAATATTAATGTAGGAAAAAACTAAAAGCCTGCATATAAGATGACCCTAAAGGAAAAAAGTTTTACTAGTAAATATTCATTCATATAAACTATTTTTAACTATTTAATAAAAGCTATGACTGAGACATTTTTTGTTTTTATGTCCTTTTATTTGCCAACCTGCCCCCTCAGTTATGCACATCTGCCGCCAGGCTTGCCACTCTTCAAATGCCTTATACCCCCTATTTGCCACTCTGCCTCGCCGATATGCCTTATACCCTTCTAAATGCCACTCTGCCTCCAGAAATGCCTTATACCCCATATATACCACTCTGCCTCCAGAAATGCCTTATACGCCTATATGCCACTCTGGCATATTGGTGGTTAAAAGGCATATCATGGGACAGAGGGGCATATAGGGGGGTATAAAGCCTTATGCCCCCCATATAACAACCTCCCACTTACCAGTGCTTCTGACTCCCTGGTGTCTAATGGGGGCAGCGGGTGATAGAAGCCAACCAGTGGTGGAAGTGCCAGCAGCAGCTGAGGTTACCAGACAGGAGGATCCAGGTCCCCTGCAGCAATGAGGGGGATCTGGATCTTAGTCTCATAGTCAGACCTCTATTTGAGGTCTGATTAGAAGACGACATTGATTATAAGATGAGGGGTATTTTTTCAGAGCATTTGCTCTCTCTCTCTCTATATAAACGAGGAGGTGTCTGGACATCATTACAGCAATTTGAAGAAGCCGAAAGAGCAAAATGCGTTGTGTGCATGTACATCCCGGTCGCTGTTACATCGACAATGTAGCAGTCACAACCATGGGAGGACCTGGTAAAGCGGTTTATTTGACAACCAATAAGAAAGACGTTTGTGAATTCTTTTAATTTAATGTCAGCAGATATTGTTTTATCTGCGTACGTTAAGTGACACACAAGAGCTTAATATCTCCTTTGTTTCCAATTTGATGACAAAAAGTATGTCAGTTTTAAGATGTTTATAAAGCTAAACAGAACCAACTCCAGTTGAGTTGAACACTATGATTTAAATGGACAATTATGTTTTTTTTGCACTCTGCCTTTAAAATCAAGTCATTTTGATATTAATATAGATACTGATACAAAGTTGTTTTGTCAGTTTACATATACTTCGTTCGCTCTTGCTTTCAAATGTATTCAGATAAAACTGACATTATTGTTGGTATTTTAAATTTAAGAATATCTGTAAGGATTAATCAGCAGGAGGTTTACAGATATCCAGTAAAGCTGACGTCTTTGCATAGTAATACATTATAGTACAGTAAAAACCTTAAAAGCTTTGCCACACAATTCTGCTCATTTACTGCATATTTCGGCATATTTTAAATAAAATGCACCGTGAACCTAAATTAATACAAATGGTTGCATTAGTGTATTCCAATGCCAGATGACAATAACACAATCACTTACTTGTAACAAGATAGATAAGGAGTAATCTCTGTGCTAGATTCAGAATACTGTTAGCAACTTGTCTTGATTTTTAAAGATATCGTACAGGTAAAACATTCTAATATATTGTCTGGAGAAAATGTAAGATGCGAAATAAGCGTGATGACTAATCCTATTCTGGTCAATAAATTCCAAATTAATAGTCTTTTCCTAGTGAATATATGTCAGCAAACATTTGTGGATTGAGGGTGGATGTTACAGATTCTATTACTGTTATATGTATACATGGAAAGAGTTAGTGATTCTGACAAAATCATAATGCATATTACCTTTGGAAAAACATTCTTTTCCTTGGATGTAAGTTTTCATTTTAGCTTTCTAGTTCAGTGTGCTGACTCATTGCCTGCTTGAGCATATTCTGAAATATGATTGTGCCAGTGTCACCCAGAATTAACCAGTTGCTTTCACAGGACACACAAAATACTAATTATAGCATACTGATCTCTGTTATAATCATCATTTCTTTATCACACTGAAATAGTTATTATTTTGAGGGGTTTTTAGGTCACTATGCGGGGGCACTTGCGATGTCCCTCTTGGGTACACCCACAATCAGAGCTCCCATCATACATTTTGGGGTCCAGTACATGCTTAAACCCTAGGCCCTCATGCACCTCCCACCAGCCGACCCCATGCCATTATCCTACCTATTTCTCTGCCCATGTAACACCCAACCCTGCATTTCAATCCTCCTGTAAGCATACTTTATGAGAATAAGGGCGAGCCTAGGGTAAGTGGTGCCTGGGCAGAGTATTTTTAAGCCCTCCCATTACTAACATGCATACATATCAACATGCAAACTCCTTCCAACACCCACTTACTCTTACACCGTACATTTGTATACACACATTCTTTCTCCTGCTCCTCCTCTCATAGGCCTAGGCTTATCCCTGAAATTCCAACACCACATGCTCACACACACTTACACTTACAACAACATATACTGACACATACCCACACATGCTAACACTAAATAATAGCACACACTAATGCTGACACCATGAAGTAACATACAACACTCCAACACCATACAATAATACACACTGTAACACTATATGTTGACATACATACAAGCTAATGCCATACGGTAACATATACAACGCCATATACATATACAACGCCATATGCTCACACATGCTAACACCACACTCTTCATTCACACACACACTAACACTTCTACATATCCACACACTATCTAACAATACATATACACACTGACTTTAATATATATATATATATATATATATATACTATATATGTGTAGTATATTCACTCTTTTATGGCTGCTCTTTTTCCTCTGATTCAGTTAATTATTTTGATATTCCATTGTATTTATTCCTTTCCTTCTTTAATAACTGTAAGCTAGCTGCTTTAATAGAGAAAACATAACTAGGCACTGGGTGTCTCAGTTACTGGGTGCCATGCAGTAGCAGTGCCTGCTTCAGCACACCAATTCAGGCAAGCAGAGGGGCATGACCTCCCCCCTCTATTGAGGTGAGTACGTATTGTACCTCCCTGATGGAGGCTGTACTCACAATACACGGACATGATTATAAAATCACACTAAACAGTGCCAGCAGTCCCCCCCAAAAAAGACCATTGCATGGGCTAGACCTGGTGTCATGTGTAGCTCACTTTAGCATACCCTCCAATAACTCACCCTGCACTAAAGAGCAGGAGAGGGTGAGCTCTTGGGGTTCAAGCGTTGTGAGATTCTTGGTATGCAACCCAAATATTTAGAACTTTTATCCAGTGGCTCCATGCAAATAGGGTACATTACATTTATTTATGTAAAAATAGATGCAAAGTGAAAATAAAAAAACATTTTCAAAATCATCGACAGACAATAAACATAATGGTACAGAAGGAGAAGACGGCCCGCTCTTGCGCACATACAATCTAATAGAAGTCAATGTGTTGAAATGGTAAAATAACACCAATAATTATTACATTGAGTTGAATTGAATTACTGTTAAATTCGCTTTCCTTGTGAATTCCCTTAATAATCTAGCACTTAAGGCCATTACACATTTTGGGTACAAGCACATGCAATATGACTTAAAGTCTAAGAAAGGACCTGTAGAAAGAAAGGTATTGATATGTGAATTGAAAAAAAAATATAATGGACTCTGTTGCTCCATGTGTATATACCGTTTTGCATGTAAAATAATATCAGAATACACGTTAAAGCCCTACGGATGTTTAGATAAACATTACTTGCATCATTTATTTTCAATTCCTTGTTTCTCTTCCGCATTTGTATTTATGTCTCATTAAGTCTCTGCAGTTTCACTTTCAAAAGTGCTTGAGTAATGACTGCCTTCAATTTTATATATGATAAAATATCTTTGTGATAGTAATAAAATATAAGCAATAATGATCAGTAAAGCATAAAAATGCAAAGCAAAACACAAAATGATAAGTTATAGACATAAAAAAGATCAGTGGGTTGTGGAACATTTCATTACACAAGATTAATGTGTGGCGATCTGTCAAATTTTCTGTGGTCTCTTGGTTTTAATAAATTAATTGAACTAAATAAAACGTCCAAATAACGGATATACAAGCGCTGTGTACAAATTTACTCTATTACGGCTGCTCTGTTCCTTTGATTCAATTACTTATTTTGCTATTCCACTGTAAGTGATTTTTTCCCCCTGTTGACTAACTGGAAACCTCCAGCCCAAGGAAAAAAATATGATTTATGTTTTACAACAAAACTCCTTAGTGAATCTAGCATGCCATTAGAAAACCAGGGTGTTTAAGCTGCCCGGTATCCCCTCATCCAGAGTATGGGAGGTGCGTGAGCCAACCTCTATCCCAAAACAATATGCCAAGCTAGACCTTTTCCTTATCTATGATGCTTCAAATCTTTCCCTGGTAGTGCAAGTGAAACTGCATTTTGCATTACCTCTAAAAATTGCATTTACAACAGGACTTGTGTGACCTTAACAATTAAGTCCAAAATTAAAGTTGACTGGTTGTCTGATCAACTGTCTGCTCATCTCCTTTCAGGACCGCTTGGCTCAGGGCTACCTAACTGAAATGCCATCATCCATCCATAGGCCTCCTAATAGGCAGATTAAACTATGGCTGTAAGAAAGCCTCTAATAGCCGCTGCAGAGCCAATCAGATGCTCCCCAAGTTGGTGAAGGGATATTTTAAAATTAATTACTCATCAAAATCCCTGAATTTACCACTTGATTGCTATAGCGAAATCATGCACGTTTCATTGGTAACAAAATTTATTGTGGTGGGTAAATAAAAAACACAAAATACTAATTAGTTATTCAGGAGAAACAAACTTGTATGCCCAAGACTCTGTGTGTGGTTATTTCCAATACTTTTGGTACTGTACACTATCATCACCTTCACAGAATCTCTGCAAAATGGTAACTAAACCTGGTTTTATATCATATTGAGACAACTTATTTATTCATATATAATAATCAAACCTTAGATTTGTGCATAGCAAGCAAAATTGTATGAAACTTTTGTTTGGTTTTTGCCACATTTGCATCCGTTTTGCAGTTCGTTTCCCAGCCCCTACTCTCATATTAGAAACAAGATCCACTACAATGACTGTTGTAGCTTCGATCTTCCGGGCTAGGCTTACTCCCCATTGAAAAACCCCAATAATGACACCACACCATAGAATATGGATAAGAAAAGGCCACAGCCAATTTTATTTATTAGAGTCATTGTCACGCCAAAACCTGAAACAATAAATATAGGTGCGTTAACAAGGACAATGACTCAAACACCAACATGTAAATATATGCAATAAACACTCAAGCTTGCCAAGTAATCCAGGTACCATAACCAAATACCACTTAAGGAAGGTGTGACAGGGCCAGGCTAGCTGGCTCATTCCAGTAATATTTTATATTGTGTGTTATTGTGTAACCGGTCCAGAGACTGATGTGGATTCAGCCCCAGCCTTCAAAGAGACGATCCTATAATCTGGCTGGGGCTCTTAATCAGCAACACAGCCCTGTCTGCCCAGACGGCCCCCGCACTACAGGGGGGATAACACAGGTGGGGGAACCCATTGTATCCCTTAATCCCCTCACCTGATACATCCCCTGTATACTGATATGGGAGTTGTGATGGGCTGTGGCTGATGGGATTTGGGGCTGGGGTTTGTGTTCATTGAATTAAGGATATATATAAGTTTGGTTTGTTGTGCAATAAAGAGAGTTCTTCTTGGTTTACTGCGCATGGTGGTCTGGCTGATCCGTGGATAGCTGAGTGCTATCCGTATGAGGGACTGACTGGTGATTCCTCAGCCCTCAAGCAGGGGTACCCAGCCTTGGGTACGGTGACCCTGTAACAGAGGCTCTCCTCTG